>CAUYON010060928.1:0-21317 GCA_963573935.1 Arctocebus calabarensis
ATATAGTGATCAAGGAAATGCCATGAAGGATATCTGTAACAGTATGATCAAAATATTTCTGAATGTATATGAATCGTGCCCTGTGATTGCACCAATGTACATAATTATGATTCAATAAAATTATTAAAAAAAAAAAAAGGCCTCTTCCAGATTGCAGACTGCTGACTACTTGTTGTATCCTCACTTGATAGAAAGAAAGAACTTTAGTCTTTCTACTCATTATAAGGGCACTAATTCCATTCATGAGGGCACCCCTCTTATGGCTTAAATTCCTCTCAAATACTCTACTTCCAAATACCATTACACTGTGGATGAAAACTTTACCATAAGAATTTGGAGGGGATAGGGGAACACAAACATTCAGGCTATGACACCCTGTAAATTGGGCTCTGCTTTTACCTTATCTCTTGTATTCATTTTGGCTTTATAATTAATGATAGGTGACTATTATTATTCTCTTACACAGATGAAGAAACCAGGGCTCAAGTTAATTAAATTGCCCAAACTCTACCACTGAGTAAGTGGTATATTTAGGATTTGTACCCAGGTCTATCTGATTTCAAAATGTTCACCCTCTTTGATGCCCGAATCCTTTTACTGACTGCCTCTCTGTTGCTATGGGAACCTAACAGGATCATGGAACCATTCACTGGTTGGGAGGATTTTATCCTTTTGTCTCCAGCGTCGTGCAGTATTGCCTCTGGGACTCCATTTGACTTCCTCTCTCACTTGCCCCAGAACCCAGCCTGCCTCTACTTTCTCCTTGACTGTGCCCTACCCTTATTCTCCTGGGCTTTCTGCTGTTAGCCAATTTGAGAAGGCTTGTTTCAGTCTTTCCAGCTTCTTTTCTCACATCTTTGCCCAACAAAACAAGGTCATAGGCCTTCCTCTATTTCAGGAATTTCTGCTATACCCTGTAGGTACAGAGCTGGGAAACAATGCAGGTGAAAGTACAAGCAAAAGTTGGACAACTCTCCATGTTCTCTTGAAGTTGGACCTTCTCTGGGCTCTTGGCCCTTCTCACCTATTTCTAAGTGAGTGAAGTTCATCTGGCTGCCCTTCTCTGAGGCCCACCCTTGCTTAGGTCTAGGAAGGCTTCCTCCTCCAGGAAGACGCTCTCTACAGTCTGAGAGCCTGAAAGTGCTCAGGAAGAATGAAATGTATGTTTCCATCACTGAGATCTTTCTCAATAGTGGAGCCTCCCATATCATAGGTTCTCTGCCACACCCTGCCTTGTTCTACCCAGGAGGAATCCTTTCTGGTTATTTCCTCTCAGAAGGAGGCCCAACCTGGACATAGGATCACCTGTCAAGAGTGCCACAGAATTGGCTCCTGCTCTGAGATGAAGAATGTGGACAAGCTTCTATTTAGTCATTTAGTACAAGCCTGAGGGCTGACAATTCTGTGATAATGAATCTACATTGTCCTTGGAAACTCCAAATTGTTATATGCCTAAGTGAGAGGGCATTGTTAGTCATGCTATTAGTGATGATCATGAGGCCAGCAACAATAACCATGCTGCTCTCTCAAAGTAGAAATTTTGAGTCAGACAAGTCAACATTTGAATCCTAGATTCACCAGTAATTTATTACCACATTAAGGAAATTACGTCATACCAGTCAGCTTGTTTTTTTATCTGCACATTTAGAAAAAATAAGCCTTACTTTTCGGGCTATTTGTCAGGAGAAATATAAATAAAAGCTAACACTTACTGAGTGTGTTTCTGTGCCTTACGTGGTGCTAGGTATGTATTAATTACTGTAATTCTCACAACAACCTTAAAAGGCCAAAGATTAGATACTAAGGTATAGAGAGATTATATAACTTAAATCACACAGCTAGTTAGTGGAGGAGCTGGGATTTAGGGTCTGGACCTAAGAAATTTTTCTCAAAGGTTTGTGGTTAAAAAGTAATAATGATAATATCTAAGAAGAAGCTTTCATATTTCCTGGCACACATTAGGTTCTCACTTGGCATCTATAATATAAGAGCATTTTTAATTTCTAAAGATTTATACAAAGTGTTTGTTTCTGTTATCTTTAAGATTTTGTCTCTTTCTCATCACTTAGTAAGAAGCGTCTAAAAAGCTATGTGTGCAGAAGAAAGAGGTAAAATTTGGCATTCATCTGGTTGTCTCGATCAAGGTTGACAACCACATTTGACAATCTTGGCTCCATTTATTTATTTTAAGAGGCCTAAATTATTCACTTGGAATTTATATACTGATTACATTAACCAGAGAAATAAATGCTGAAACAGCTTCCCAATTTCACTGTCAGGCTAATCTCAGAGGAGAAGCTTCTTTCTTTGAGATGGGGCCTCCTCAGACAGATGTCCATGTAAGAAAGTTTGGAGGAGATTTTATTGTCCCCAAGGTACATGCTGTTGTCTCATTGGGCACATTAGCCAGTTTCTTATCCAAGAGAAGAGCTTTTCCACAATATCCCAGTGGTTATCCGGGCTCTCCAGACACCCTTTCAGTCACAGCAAACTTATTTCCTCCTATGGAAGCCTATTCCGACCTGAGATATTTCTTATTCTCCCACAGTTGAGCCATAGAAGGAATCATTGAAGGAACACAAGTAAGGTGCCCAAGAGGGACACAGAGAGGCTAGAATAGAAGTAAGGGCCTAGTATTTTTATTTGTTTGTTTTTTGTCCTCTGTTTCTAGTGGGATTATTAATGTAGGGGTTTAAGCAAGGGACTAATAAGGTCAAACCTATATTAAGTACACTTGCGTTGCTATGTGGAGGATGGATCAAGGACAGAGAGCATTGTTAGTGAATTCTCCAGCAATTATGACAGTAATAAAAAATATGGAAAAGAGCTGAGAAATTAAAAAAATACCTAGGGGTTAAAACTCATAGGACCTATGATCTATTGAATGTGGTAGGTGAAGGAAAGTGAGGAATCAAGCATTAGTGTAGGTTTTCGGCTTGTTTGAACTGATGAATGGTAAAACCATCAAAGTGGGGAAGAAAGAGATTGTAGAAAATGTGTTAAATTCAGCTACGGTTGTCAGTATACAGAAACGTCTGGCAAATATGCATGTGTTTCTAAGAGGGGGTCAGTTGTGTCAGGAAGAACTTCCAAATAATAGTTAGTATTAGAAGTCAGGTGGGTAGTGAGCAAGTGCTTCTCCTCCCTTCTGTCCATCACCACTATCTGGGCCCTGGAAAAGACTCTAGTGTCAAGAAGAGATGGCAAGGGTCTGAGTTGGGGCTTGCCAGGATTAACTTGAAACTGACCTTGTAACCCAAGAAGGGCCCTGTGGTTAACTCTGATTCTGTTTGCATGAGAAGATTTGGGGCTCTCCTCTGATGTGCCTCCTCTTGATTTTCAAAACATCAAGATCCCACCTATTGGGAAGACTACAACTGCCAACCCCCTCCCCTGTCAGGACAGGCTCAGAAGCTGAACACAGCTCATCCTCCAGGTAGAGGCAGTAGTGCCTGCAGAGTCAGAGTCAGGGCTGGGTAGAACAGGAGCTAATAACTTTGTCTCTTTCCAGTTCCCAACCTGGTCCCTTCATTCTAGATTTTCTGCTTACTTGGGCTGGCTTGTCATGTGGGAAAAGAAAAGGCCTGTGACATTAGTGGAGGTGAATGAAACAAGCAGAGATAAACAAGCAGAGCTTCCGTTAGATTGTCTTCTCTAAATCCCCAGTCCCTAAGTCATTACTTCTTCTGGGCCCAGAAATACTTGTGGCCTGTGGCCAAAAGTGTTATCTGAGGTTTCCCGAGACTTAGTACTCTGTTTCCTTACCCTCCAAACCTCTGCAAGTCACTATAGTCCCATCTGGTCCATTCACTTGTTCTTTTCATTCATACATGTGATATTTATTGAGCATTTATCATGTGCTAGTCAGTATACTCAGAGATAGCAATTGGGAGCAAAATAGACCTTGTTTCTGCCCTCCTGGAGTCTAAAGTTTAGTTGTAAGGTAGAAATCCAAGTGGATGACTGAGTGCTGGAGGAATACATTAGGGTTTTTCTGGAAGCATAGAAGGGTAGAACTTTGCACCTAATGAATATATGTAAGGGGCTTTAAATTATTTAAATGGATTAGCCCACTTAAACTCCCAAAAGTTCCATGAGGCCCTATTGCCCTGTGTTAAAAATAAGAGTCTGGAGACATTAAGTAATTTCTTAATATTACATAGTTACTAGGTATTGATACAATCTAGGCTTGTGTAACACCAAACTCTGTGATGGTTTCACTCTCATATTACTCTTCTAAAAGTATTCCAAGCAGGTGGTACCTATGGGTGGAGGAGTATGGCACCAGCCCCATATACCAGGGGTGGTGGGTTCAAGTCTGGCCCCTGCCAAAACTGCAAAAAAAAAAAAAATGTCATCCAAGAAATTCAAAGCCCTAAGTTATGGGCTGGCTGCTTCTACTGTGACTGTCAACCATCATTCTGCAATCTGAGGTTCAAAAATGTGTTTATTAAACTAAGAATAGATAGATACTATGCTCAATCTTAGCCAAAAGGCTGAGAAGTGATGCAGAATAATGTGCTTATTCATTCATTCAAGATGCTTATAATATTTTACTATTATGAACAGAAACCTATGAATATCTCTGAAAAAAATTACTTCTTTTTGTTGTGAGCATATTCCTCAAAACGTGGTATTCCTGGGGTTTATTTGGGAGGGCTACATATAGAAAAATCAATCAGGCTAAAGTCTTAAAAATTATTTTTACTAACTATAGAACAATTTTAGGCAGATTAAAATAGTAACTGACTCTGAGTGTAAATTATCATATCAATTCATGTTTTTCTAATGGCACAGATACAGTAATTTACCATTAAAATTATATTCTCAGGGCTCCTATAATCCAAGAACTCTGGGAAGCCAAGGCAGGAGGACTGCTTGAGAAAAGCCTGAGCAATGTGAGATCCTGTGTCTGCTAAAAATAGCTAAGCATGGTGGTAAGCACCTATATTTCCAGCTACTCAGGAGGCTGATGCAGGAGGATTGCTTAAACCCAGCAATTTGAGGTTGCTGTGAGCTAGCCTTGATGCCACAGAACTCTAGCCTGGGCAACGAATGAGTCTGTCTCAAAGAAAAAAAAATAAGATAAGGAAATGTGTGTGTGTGTATTCCCTCATAAAGACTCAGAAGGGGCTGAATGAACCAACTATATTTTATTTCTATGGTAGGTAGCAAAATTGACTCCTAGAAAATTCATCCACTCCTAGAAAACACTCTTCATGTATTAAGAAGATGTTTATGTGGATTACCTCTTGGGACTGCATGAGGGTGAAAGATTATGGAAGAAAGACTTGAGACTAAGAATAGAAGTCCAGTTTTCTTTCTCTCTGTCATTAGCTGGATGGATGATTCATTGTTTGGTCCTCAGTGTTCCCATCAATAAAATAAATAGGGTAAAAATGTGTTTAAAGGGATGCTCGAATTTTCCATCACTAGATGCCAAACCTAGTATGTGCTAGAACATATGTGCATCTTCCTGGAAAAGGATTACATAGCTTTTACCAGAGATCCAGAGGTGGCCATGACCCAATAGAGCTCAAAGACCACTACCTTATGCCCCATTCTCGGCTTCTTCCTTATCCATGTGCACACCTGTAGTGGCTACTTGTCATTGATGGAACAGTGTAAAATATTGGAAAGATCTGGGAATAGTCAGGCAGAGTTCTTGATGCTGGCCTCAGCCCTGCACTAACCCTTAGTGTGGCTTCTGTCTGTTCTATATACTGAGCTTCACTAGCTGTGAGCCTAGGTGCAGTCTCCAGGACAATTTCTCTCATCCAGACTGTAAAGCTCACTGCAGCTGTCAGGCCCTTGGTGGACTCCAAGTGGCAGGGTGCAGAATGACTGGCACTGAGACGCTTGGTAGCAGCTGGGAAGGCAGATACCTGCTGTGAGGGCTCACTGAGGGCCTATTTACCCGACCACTATAGATCGTGAATAATTCTATCAGATCCTGAATTCTTAGGTGGATAGTCTTCAAGATCATGTCCTCCAGCCTTCTAGTCAATAGGAGCCTGAAGATTGGCCTCTAGGTCACGAGTCCCACTGCCTGTGTCTTTAATGTAAGTGTGGCCTTAGCTGGAATATGCTTTCCTCCTCTTGCAACGTCAAAATGACTGTGCTCTCAAGTGACTGAATCAGTACTAAATATTTAATGTGCAAAGTCTGTCTTCCAGGGCCTTTGATCTGAAACTTCTTAGAAACATCTTAAAAGCCCTTCAGAAACTGGTTAGTATTTCATTACAGTCACTTAAAATAGATTTATTTTATCAAAACATCCTGTCAGAAACCCTGAAGGCAGGAAGAGTAACCCCCAGTGATTCTGACAGGACTGCCTCCCCACATGAGGCACCCAGCATCTCTGGGCAGCCCCACCCGCATGCTGACGGGCACAGCTGCCACAGGCATCCTCCCATGGCTTCAGAGCTCCAAACAGCGGAGGTGGCAAGGCTTGTCAGGAGACGGGGGAAACTGTCATCAATAACAAACCCAGTGATAGGAACTGAACACATATTGACAGTCTGTATAAGCTTGGCTAGGGTTCTTGCTTAACTAGGGTTCTTGCTTTTTAAATCTTATGTACTTTCCATGACAGCTCTGCAAGGTGGGTGGTGGTGTCTCTGTTCTATCCATAAGGAAATTGAGGCCTGAAGCATATGTTACTTTCTCAGGGTCATAGAATAGAATAAAGATGGAAACCTAGGTCTACCTGAAAAACCTATGTTTCTGTTTTATGGGTTTTTTTTCCTCCCACTGAGATTGGCCATTTTATGAAGACTATCAGTCATTTCTTTCTTTAAAAAGAAAAAAAATAAATGAAAATAGTGTTTTGTAAAATTATGTAATAGCATATCTTAAACAATATAGAAAGGAATAGGCAGAAATTAAAAATTACTTGAAAAAAAAATTTTTTGAGACAATCTTACTATTTTGCCCTCAGTAAGGTGGTGTGGCTTCACAGCTCATGGCAACCTTAAACTCTTGGACTTAAGCAATACTCTTGCCTCAGCCTCCAAAGTAACTGGGACTACAGGTGCCTACCACAACACCCGGCTTTTTTTTGTTGCAGTTGTCATTGTTGTTTAGCAGGCCCTGGCCAGGTTTGAACCTACCAGCCCTGGTGTATGTGGCTAGTGTCCTAACCACTGAGTTAGAGGCACCAAGCCAAAAAATTACTTGAAATCTTACCATTTAGTTACCTATTCATAATTATCTCTTAAATGACTAATTGTATTTATTAGCTGACATTTTACCAATTTCTGGTGGTTTCTTTATTAGCTGCTTATTTCACCTTTCTCAAACCCTACCATTCCCCACTTTAGACAGGGGAAAGAGGAGGAGAAAAGAGGGATGATATAATCCTTTTTCCCACTGCCAGCTTGAGGAGCCAAATCAATTTCCACAAAACTCTAACACAGTCAGGGGCTAAAGCAGGTGCCAGAGTGAAGCAGAAGGTTCTGTCTAGTTCTAGCCACTAGTGACCTAAGGAAAACCACTTTATGAAATAAATAGTCCCTAGCCAGGAGACTTTCAGAACTAGTGGGAGGATCAATGAGACTATGAGGTAGAAGAGGTTTGTCAGCTAGAAAGTACTATGGGGAAAAAGAGAAATGTCAGAAACAGAAGGACAACGAGTGGTGTGTCTCCACTACCGTATGGGTGGGGTAACTAACTAGGTATATTTCATTGTACCCAAGATAGTCCCTGTTTGTCTCTCTCAACATAATTATTATTAAGTTCTCTTCCACTCCCAGAAGTGTCCTGATTTGGGTGGAACATCATATGACCACTGAAATATTGGTCATATAAGGTTAGGTAGCTTTGAGAGAGGATGACAGACCAGAGAAATCAAGGAGATTCCCTGTAGGACAGAAGCTATATGTGGGCTGGCCGAGCAGCTAGAGCTTTAAATGGTATCAATGAGAGGGAATTTTGTGCCTAGAGACTAAAAGGCAAGAAAAAAAAATATGAGGAAGCTGGCTTGGTAGGCACTAGTCAGTCTATGAGAGCCCAGCCTGCTTTGCATCCTCCAGTGGAGGGCCAGTCTTGAGATAATGTTTGTAGACATTTAAGCACTGAATGGAACTGTGGAGCTCTGTTCCAAGTTCCCAAACTCCTCTCCCCCTCACCCTGGATTATAGATTATTTTCACAGCCTTTTAATTCTTCTCTCTCCTTCCATCCTCACCTTCCTCTGAGTTACTCTCTACAAGCCACAGAGAGATCTTCTAAAACCCAAATCTGATCTTCAGTTCTCCATTAGTGTATAAATTCTTCATTTATCCTGGTGAATAAAAATATTACTGCCTTTACCTATTATAGAAAGTTCTTCATGATCCTGCTCCTTTCAGTGAGCTCAGAAAACTCAGCCTCAATTCCCTTTACCTTTGATTGAAGCAATGTAGATGAATCTTATGATCTAGGAATAATAATGGCTTGCCTTTACTGAACATTTACAGTGTTGCCAGGCTCTATTTCAATCACTTTACATGTGCTAACTAATTTAATTCTAACTATCTTATGACGTAGGTACTATTAGTAGCCCTGATATTTTATAAAGGGGAAACTAAGGTACAAGAGGATTAAGCTATTAACTCTGGACTGGAAGCCAGAGTTTTAGCTCCAAGTCTTAACCCCAGTATTCTACTACCTCTTGGTCCAAATCATTTATCTTGTACTTCATGCTATTCCCTCTGCCTGGAATGCCCTTTCTTACCAATCTGCTCAGAAAATGGGTAATGGATGGTTCAGGGAGTCATTTCCAGTCAATCTTCAAAAAATACAACATCCTTAGTTGGCAGGATTCTTTCCCACCCGCTTTGTTAAATATTTATTGAGCTCAATTCAGCTCTGGGATGGGGACATGGAGATAAGGAGGAAGGATAGGAATGGCACAAAATTAGAAAGACCACTTCCTCAAAGGTCTTTTATTGCATTAGAGAGAGACAAGATTTTAATGTTTGAAGTACTATCTAAATGGGTGAGACCAAAAGTAAGGTCAGCGTGGTATAGCAAAGGACAAGACAGTGGGTGGACAAGGAGAGGGCCTGCTAGAAAATGTAGAGCTGAAGTTAAATCTCAAAGAATGATACAATAATCAAAGTTTTGAATTACAAGGAAACAAGAGCTGTATATTTTCAAACTGTGAAACTGAAGCTCAGAAAGAGAAAGAGTCTTGTCTAGGATCTCACAACTAGAAAGTGTCAAGGACAGGTTCTCTAGCTCCCAGAAATTAGGACATGGCTGAGTGGCTATAAAGGGCAAGAACTTCCCCAACAGCTGGGAATTGGGGAGCAGCAAATGAAATACAAAAGAGAAAGCGAGAGGCAGGGCATAGGATACAGACAGTTAAGCAAGGAAACTCAGAGAAGCATCTTCTTTGGTGAGAACAATGGAGCCTATAACCCTTTTACATTAGGAAGTTGCCTGAAGCCTCTTCTCCTTTAACTTTGTAAAATAGAGGGCTCCTTAAAAAGTGTCAGTTCTATCATTTTCTTGATCATAAAGACTTACAAGACTCTTTAGAGAAATTTTTGCTTCTGCTACAACCAGCTTCTCATTAGAATTCATGAGCATTGCTCAGTGTTGCTATGTGTTCTGTAAGGATCCCAAGATGAGTAAAGAGACCAAGCTTGTTGTGGTCACATTCTGTGGTGGTTTCCTGGACCCATCCAAGGTATCACAAGCAAGTCATATCACCACAAACATGGCGCTCACAAATACTCATCTGTCTCTTTTCTTTGCTATAACTGAATACCTGAGACTAGGTAGTTTATAAAGAAAGTAATTTATTTCTTGCAGTTCTGGAGACTGGGAAGTCCAGGGGCTGCTGCCAGCATTTGCTCAGCTTATGATGAGGGCCTGAAGCTGCCTCATTACAGAGCAGAGAGCATCACAGGGCAAGCGGATGCACGAGAGAGAGCCAACCTGGCTTTTATAACAAACCCACTCTCGTGGTAACTAACCCTTTCCCATGGTAACTTATCAATCTGTAAAGCCATAAATGGATTCATGCACTTATTAGGGCAGAAGCCCTCCTAAGCCATTTACTTCTTAAAGGTCCCACTTCTTACTGCTGTTACATTGGGGATTAAGTTTCAACATGAGTTTCACAGGAGACAAACATTCAAACCACAGCATTCACTTTCTCCAACTCAGCCAAACAGTACTCCTGGATCCTTCACTGAGGCGGTTGCTTTGAAACTGAGGGAAAAATGCTTAAATAAAAGAGCAAATGGAATAGTGGGATTTCAGGTATAGGTCAGTAATAGTTCCTACTTAACATGGTACTTCCTCAACAACACCAAAACCACATTTTTAAGGATTCCCCTCTGGAAATAGTCCTATTTTGTAGAGCTCTGTGGGTTTAGATTATCTCACAAGAGTGAGTTGAAATGTCCAGCTTTCTTTTCCCATCTATGATTGCCACATATTCTTACATTAAGCACATAGCACAATGTATACTATACAGGAGACTCTTAGCAGATGTCTATTCTCTTCTTTATATACTCCTCCACTACTTACTCTTAATTGTGCTTTTGGTCTTCATCCTCTTTCTTCCCTTTCCCTGTCTCCATGTCTCTGTCTCTGTGTTTCCCTGTCTCTGTCTCTATCTCTCTTTTCCCTACACCCAGCACCTCTTTAGAGAGCAGGTGATTGGATCTGGGACCCAGGTCCACTGCTTTCTGTGTCATCCTTATACTTTGGCCAAAAATCAAGAAAATCATACTCTGAATGGCCTCTAGACATAGAGAGAGGGGGCCTGGGCTTTCAGCTAATTGGCCTGCTTTTTACACCATTGTATAGTAGTCCCCTCTTATCTTGGGGGGTTTTGTCCTCATACTCCAAATGGATGCCTATAATTGCAGATAGTACTGAATTCCATATATCCAGATCTATAATAAAGTTTAAGAAATTATCCATTAATTTATTATTTGCAATAACTAATAGTAAGATAGAATAATTATAATAATATACTATAATAAAAGTAAAATGAGGGTTACATGAACACAGCAGTGCACTACTTGAATAGCTCATCTGGTACTAAGATGGCCTCTCAGTGACTAATGGGCAGGTAGTGTGTACAGAGTGGGCGTGCTAGACAAAAGGATGATTCTTGTCCTTTGTGGGATGCACAAGATTTAATCATGCTACTCCAAACAGCTCACAATTTAAAACTTATTGTTTATTTCTGGAATTTTCTATTCAATATTTTTAGGCTACAGGTAATGGAAACCACAGAAAATGAAACTGTGAATAAGGGAAGACTACCATACTGAAGAGTTCCTTTCTAACTTGATGTTCAGTTTCTATAGGAATTCAGAGTTCTGCATCAAATGTTACTTACAATTTTGTGTTTTGATGTATGGCCTCCATTTGTCAAGAGATAGGTGATATGATATTATTTTTCAAACTAAATAATCCTTGGGTTTTTTTTTTTCTTTTCTAGATGCTGTTTATTGTGGAAAGTGCAGGGTTGAAGGTCTATGACCTGGGTTCATCTTGGATTTGCCCATGTGCATTCCTATCCATCTCAAAATTACTATAAGAGTTTATTTGAACTGTAAGATGAAAATGCACATCAAGTGTCTTGCTCCACCCCTTTCTTGTCTCATTTATCTCCGTCCCACCAGGCATGCATAGTCCATCCATTCCAAACTGCTGTGCTCAAAAAACAATGTATATTTCATGAACATCTCATGAGCCTTTCTACAAGTGGTCTATCTACATTTTCTCAGGTCAACCACTCTACAAACTTCTACTCATAGTTAAAGACCCAGACCAAATGTTGTCATCACCTTCAGGCTTCACAATCTCCTCAGATGGATTCAGGCATTTCTTCCTCCTTGTTTCTCTTAGTGCTTTTTTGCTTCCCTCTAATCCAGCATTTTATACTGAGTACCATCCTTGTCCCTTGCTCTCCCTGTTAGAGTGTGGCATGCTCTAGATCTTATTTGTTACTATATCCCTAGTTCCCACCCCAGATCCTGGCATAGGTGAGAGTTTCCTATAGGCTTGTGGAATGATACATAAGAGGCCATGACTTATTCATGGAGCACCTTCTCTGGGCCAGGTCTATGAGAGATGTTTTTTTATATGTAATTTTATTTCGTTCAATCCATTCATGTGTTGCTTTCTCCAGAACATTATTCCTTTCCTATGTCTATCATATCTGAAGTCCCTTAGGACACCTTTAATCAAGGCTTTGTGTCTTGATGAACTCTTTTCTGACTCTGTCTTGGGGAATGCGAACACGAGGAGCCACATGCCAGTTGGCTTTGTTTAGCTCATATTAAGAGTGGGGGGTAAAAAAACAGCTCTGGACAATAAGAGTTCTGCCAAGAAAGCTATCTTTCCATTTGGAGGATTCTATATAAGGGTATTGGTGTCATACTGAGTGAGAAAGTGAGATTGAATGGAGGCTCAGCCCTTGAGAAACTGTGGACATGAGATGGAATCTTTTGAGTGGGTGCCAATTAGCAATCATTTTAAATGACAGTAAAAGGGACTCATTAGACTATTCAGAGAATCTAGAATTTCATCAAAGTTGGTGGAAAGCCAAAGTCCCAGGGGGAAGCTAGAGAGATGATGTCTGCTCATACCTGACTCCCAGAGACCAGGTGATAGATTCTGTTCAGGCTGTATTACTAAGGGGACTGATGTGAAGATTTTGAACAAACAGGAACCAGATGACAATTTAAACAAATTTCAACACTGTTAGTAGCTAAATATGGGCCTGGTTTTCTGAAAAAGAGAGATGGTTAAAATAACAGGTGTATCTGTCCTCAAAGAAAGCCCGCAGTCTAGTGTAGCAGTCAAGACTCATACATGAATAACTATGACAAAAGGTAAGAAGGACCTTGCTGTGAAAGAGTCATTGGTGTGGTGCTATGGGAGTTCAGGCAGGGAGAGTCACTCCTATATGAGCCAAAAGGTTGTTTGGAGATTAAGCTACTTAGAAATTTCTACTACAGTGCTAAATGTACTCCAGGTAGCCAATAAATGTGCATTCTTTTCTTTCTTCTCTTACCCCCATATTAGACCTTTCAACTTTATTTTTAATGCTTCAATAATTTATTCATTCTTTATGGTTTTTTTTAATCCTTTTCCATGCTATAAGACAGGTATACATTGTTGTGATAGGAAAATAAGCAGTAAATGATCCTGCCTCTGTCCATGATGGGCCTGAAGCAGGACTTAACAGAGCAGGTAGGCTCTAATTCAACCAAGCCTTTACTCACCTAGTCTATGCACGATTCCACAAAGCATCTTACATGTACCTATGCATGCACAGAAGTCTATTTTTATTTCTAAAATCCTGCTTCCTGACTAGAGTGGGAGTTAAACTTTATATTTCTTCAATGTTCAATACCAAATGGCTTATAGGAGTCCTGGCAGAGTTGTTTCAAATAAGCATTTTAGTGTAGAATAAAGGTCAACATGCTGGAATTTGAGACCATTAATCCTTTTGCTCTTAAGGAAGACTGTACTTTAACAGAATAAATAACAGATAAAATAATAAGAGTTCTTGAAATTCCAATGAGAAAAATTACACATTACATTA
This sequence comes from Arctocebus calabarensis, assembly GCA_963573935.1. Taxonomy (NCBI): domain Eukaryota; kingdom Metazoa; phylum Chordata; class Mammalia; order Primates; family Lorisidae; genus Arctocebus; species Arctocebus calabarensis. The sequence continues at coordinate 13,564 of CAUYON010060928.1, forward strand.
TGGAGAGTTGAAATCAATGAGACTTTAATGTTCTTTCCATCATTCTCCTTTTTTAGGTAGCCAAGATTTAGAAGGTAAAGAGAAATTGTTCTTATAATTTTCTATTGTTTTGAAGGTAGAGAGAATGTTTGAATCTCTGAAGGTTAAGGGATCAATTATATTGGAAAATAAGCCCTTAGTTTTATTGGTAGAACAAGTGCATCATCATAGCCTGGAGAAAAGAAGCTCCATGCTAATTATTTCAACTCTTAATGAGAAAAGACCCAGAAAGGGCCAAAGAAAACCAGCTATCGCAGTAGGCCAACAAACTTTGCCTAAGATAGTCTCCCTAAGTGACTATTTGAGACATAGGTTAAATACTATCTCCTCTGAGAAGGCTCCTGTTGCTTCTTGTTCAGGGTTTAAGAACCCCTTCTTCTGAACTTATGTAAAGTGCTGCTTTTACAGGTGTTTTTCCTGATCTTTCCTATGTTACCATGACGGCCTTCTCCTGCCGTCTTCCAATTATGCACAAGATTCTTAATTTTTTGTTAATTAAAAGAAATATCAATTATTACACTCTAGCTATGTTCTAGACATTATACTAAGCACCAAAAACATAACATTTAGTATAATTGTTAATATGACTCTATATGGTAGATATGACTATCCTTTATTACAGATAAAGAAAGAGAAAATTAAGGAGGCTAGCTAACTTTCCCCAATGTTAGAATAAAGGCAAATTTCTAGTGCAAGCCAATGGGGAAGACATTGTGGAGATTATTATACATCACAGCCCGGAGGTCTGAATTTATCCTAAAAACAATGAGCATCACTGACAGTTTTTAAACAAGGAAGCCATACAGTCAAACTTAAATTTAAGAGCCTTCTCTGTGGTAGGAGAGACTTATATGGGAAAACAAATGAGGATATTATTATAGTAATCTTTGCTATACATGGAGGAATCAACACAGAATGAGGATTGAAGTGTTAAAGAGTTATTCAAGGATTACTAACCAGTGGGTTGTTGAAAGAGAGGAGTAGAGTTGGCGTCAAGGAGGGTTAGCTTAGGGTTTGGGAGCCTGGGTAGATTGTGTTCTCACCTACAGTGATGGGAACCACAGCTAACTGCAAAAATAGTCACTTAGGGTACATTTCTACCAATGGTCACTTGGGAGACCAGAAAGGTTAGAATCTTCCTTCCCAGTCCCTGAGTACGGATAGTCCCCAAGTTACCAATATCTGACTTAAGTGCAACTTACATTCATGAACAGAGGCTATTACAGTAAATCTTTGAGCTACAAACATCTGACTGATATCTGACGTCCACTTACAAATAGAGACTATTACAGGTAAATTTACCTGTTCCAACTTACATACAAATTAATTCAACTTCAGAACAAACCTACATAACCTATCTTGCTCATTACCTGGGGATTTCCTGTATTCATAAGTTCCTTCACTTGGACTCACATTTTTCCATTTTATAGATAAGAACACTAAAGAACAAAAATTAAAGTTCCTTCACAAAATCTGATGTATAATAAGGGCTAAGTAACTACCTGTCATTTGAAGGTTTGAAGACATAGCCACTTTGAAATGACAGTATCTGATGGTAATGTTATTACTTTTAGTGCTTTAGTTCCTAGGGTTCAGGAAGTTTAAAAGTCTGGAAATGGAAAGCCACGGAAGCTTGCTTAAAGGACGCATTTCTGCAAGCTCCTGAAAACCACGCATAATGTTTGAAAGAGAAAGCAATATCCTCAAGCAATATGTTTAGTCCAGTTTAGAATCTGAATGTATCTATCAACTTACTTGTTCAAGATGATATAGTTGGTAAGTTGAAAGAGCCCAGCCACTCCACCCTGAGCTTTTTTGTCTTTTGAGTTTTGTATTCACTTCACTGAACCTTTCTTCTATTATTTCTAAATTCCCTGAATTTTTCCCAGCCTGAAAAACTAATTGTGCTTCCAAGCCTTTTCACCCTTTTTTATTGCATGGCACGTGTGAACCTATCGTTAAATTTCTATGGCACACTTAAATTCTGTTGATCCAAAAAGAGAGTTAAAAAAAAAGAAAGAATATACTTACTGTGCTTTGAACATTTTTGAAAATAATTTAATTAATGATCTTTAAAAATTTTTGTAGCACACCTAAGATCCTCTGTGGAGGATCCTCTCATGCAGCACACAGGTTGAAAATGACTGCTCTAGATTATTCTCTGTTCTCAGTGGTGTACACAGTAAGAATTTTATATCAGCTCAGAAATAGACTACATTAAACTAGACACATATAATAAAAATTTTTCATGCCCCCATGTGTATTGATTATAAACAGCTGAAATGTTCTATTGCCAAAAGATTGTTTAAGGCTGTCTAGTACAATCTTCTTCTATAAAGGGAATGGCTGAAGTTCACATAGTTTAAGTGATCTGTGCTATGACAGTTTTGCAATGTGTAGCAATGCAAGCATCTAAACTCAGGACTCTTTATTCAAAGGAAAAGAAAAAATGTGGACCAAAATCAACTTCCTTATTTATATATTCATTTATCCACTCAAACCCCATTTATTGAGTTTCCACTATATGCTACGGGCTAGAAGAGCAATGAAGAGCAAGATTGGATCCCTGTCTTCCCAGAGCTCTCAGTCTAGCAAGGGAGACAACATTACATAAGCATTACATACTTAATCACAATGGAGTGACTTGTTCTCCAGTGGAATATATACAGAAGGGGGATCACCTAGTTGGAGAGATCTTCCCAAGGAATTGATGCCTCACCAATGCAGTGGTTCTCAACCTTCCTAATGCTGCGGCTCTTTAAAACTGTTCCTGTGGGTCATGGTTGAGAACCACTGGTATAGAGGTTAAAAGCATGGACTTGAATCAGACTGCCTGGGTTAAGGAACTCAGGAAAGCAAGTGATAGAACCATTGCTCTGCCTCTTAATAGCTGTGCGCCTTGGGAAAGTCACATAACTTCTGTGGTTCTTAAGGTCCCAATCTGTAAAATAGGAATAATAATAGTGCCTACTTGAAGAACTTCAAAGAAGATGAAATTAATATTTAGAAAGTACTTAGTATTTGGCAAATAATATGTGCTATGTAAGGGATTTTTAAATAAAATTGAAAAGAAGCTGAGCTCTAAAGGATGAATAGAATTTAACTAGACAAACAGCAAGGTACAGAAGTGTTCCTGATAAGAGAACACCATGTACAAACACAGATGAGAAAAGGGCAAGTCTATTTCTAGGAACTGAAAGAAGCCAACCATGGCTTTAATAAGAACGGACCCTACTGATGCTGGAAGGAGACATGTAGGATCTAGATTATGGGGTTTGAGGGGCTTGTAGATCACATTAGAGTTTATCCAAAAACAGTGGAGATGCAGGGAAAGATTTAAAGCACTGTTTAGTTATATCTGGGTTTCCCAAATTCTTCTAGAGTACTTTATGGAATCTGGATTGGGTGGATTGCAGAGACCCAGTGAGAGGAAGTAAGTCAGGGCCCAGGGCCCAGGACCCAAGGTACTTGCTTTGTAAACCAGGGCTTTTTCTGTGCTATACAGCATTTCTCCAATGTGCTCTGATGGAAGCCTATCATGCCAAATGCATTCTCTTCACTTCTGGACATTTGCAGTGCTTACCCTTTGAGCTGCATCCCCTTCATTAAGTGAATGTCCTGTTCCCCTGACTAAGAATGTAATTACCGAAGGAGAGATCAGATTAAAATTGAGTTTCTGTAATGGGCCATTTGTCTGGAAGGGAGCCCGAAGGTATTTCTGAGGACTTTAATCAAAAGGGGGAAAAGCCAATAGAATTTCTGTGATGATGATGATTATTAGGGCAATTGAACTCCAGGCACAGCCAGCTTCCACATCGGTGAGTCATCGCTTGCTTTCCTGAGTTCCTTAATTGGAGGAGATTTGTTTTGCTCTGTAGTCTAGACTCCTAGGGATGAAAGGGACCTTACAGGTCATCTATTTCAACACAATAAACAACATTCGAGCCTTGGCTCTCGCACTTTTGTCAGTGGGTCATCCACTCCCTGCTACCACACCTGCGCTGACAAGGAACTCATTACATCCCTCACTGTAATAGAACTACTCTGAAAGGAATTTCCTCCTTTTATGGAAGTGAACTCTGTGTCTGGGCCCTACTTATATGCATCTTTCTGCTTCTAGGGGTATGTGAGACTTATTTGCTCCTTCTGCCTCAAGGGAGCCATGGAGAGAGCTTCACTGCTGTATTCCCCTGGGCCTCCTCTCCTACAACTTTGTTTTCAGGTACATGTCCCTGTGCATTGGTAAAGGTCAAGGAAACATAACAGTACAGTGGCTTAAAAACTATGAGGTTTATTTCTTTTTCACAAAATGCACAAAATAGTTCTGAGTTGAGCAGTCTAGGTTGGCAGTCAACTCTGCTCCCCACAGTTATTCAGGAGTCCACCTTCCTTCCAGTGCCCTGTTCTGCTTTCACCTAGGGCATTTTTCTCATCTCCATAGTCAGATTTAGGGGCCCCTCAGGTTCTAGCTGATGGGAAGAGGAAAAGTAAAGTAGAGAAAGAAAGCCCACAAAGTGCCACACATCACATTTTTTTACATTCTATTGGTCAGAACTTGGTGGCATGATGCCAGTGTGTCCCAAACGCTCCCCCTAAAATCCATAAAGTTGCCATATATAGGGAAAATGGGAAATGGTAGCTAAATGTACCTTAACTTGCAAAATATTCATTAGAAAATTTTACAAAGTGGTGTCAAATAAATACATATAGAATATTTATATTCTATAAATATTTTCTAATACTTCATAATGAATACTTTTTAAATAAAGTCATATTTAGCTACAATTTCCCATTTCCCCTACGTATGGTGACTTTATGGGTGACCTTCAGGAGACCTTGAAGAATTCATTGCAGTGGACTTGCTCACAGGAAATGTGATTTAGCCATATCCAGGAAGAGAGTGAGGAGAGAGTCAGGCATCTTCCATCAGCCTCCACCATACCCTGTGATGTCAGACTGGCAGTCTATCATCAGATAAGCCCAGCATTTCTGTTGCCAATTCCATTCTCTTTCATTTGGTTCTTCTTGTAGCATGTTTGAAAAGTGTAGGTAGGGCGGCGGCTGTGACTCAAAGGAGTAGGGCACCGGCGCCATATACCAGACGTGGTAGGTTCAAACCCAGCCCCAGCAAAAAACTGCAAAAAAAGAACAAAAAATGTGTATGTAGTGGAAAGCACAAAGCTTTTGGATGCAGACAGTCCAACACTACACTTATAAACTGAACTCTTAAGCCATTTCACTTCTCTGTGTCTGTTTCTTCATTTCACTTCTCTATGTCTCTCTATTGTGAAGGTATAAAGGAATACTTAATGCAATTGCATTTTAAAAATGTAGGTAAACATAAAATAGTTTGGCTTTAATCTTCAAACTAATAACTTAAAATTTTCTCTGACAATTCAAACTAAAGGATTCTTTCTCTCTTTGGGATAACCAAAGAAGTTATAGTCACCATCATTTTAAACAGAAACCTATTGAGAAAAGCTCATAATACAGGGTTTTTTACTTTATAGGAATGTGCAATGTAGTTGCATGTAGAAATACTTAAGGGAGAGTCATGTCTTGATGTGCTTGCATTGCTAGTAATAATAATTGTATAAGCTTAAAACTAAAATTCAAGTATTAGTTATTAGTAGGTTAGGAATTGAACTAAGAAAATGATTGGGCTCAGTGCCTGTGGCTCAACAGGCTAAGGCACCAGCCATGTACACCTGAGCTGGGGGGTTCAAATCCAGCCTGGGCACGCCAAACAACAATGATGGCTGCAACCAAAAAATGGCCAGGTGTTGTAGCGGATGCCTGTGGTCCCAGCTACTTGGGAGGTGGAGGCAGGAGACTCACTTGAGCCCAAGAATTGGAGGTTGCTGTGAGCTGTGATGCCACAGCACTCTACCCAGGGCGACAGCTTGAGGCTCTGTCTCAAAAAAAAAAAAAATCACAGAAAATGGGCAAAGGAAAACAGAAACAGGAGAGAAGTGAATTCAGAAGAATCCTGGGCCCAGTGCAATGTGCTGCTGGAGGCCTAGCGCCTTTAAAACTGAAGAAGCATCTTGCTGGAATTTTACCCCTCCCTCAGAGTGACTCCAGGGCTTCAGAGGTCTCTCAGCAGGCCAAGCTGACCCTGGAGGGCAGAGGTCTCTAATGGCTCTGAGAGAGGCAGTGCTTTTATAAAGTTAAAGTGTACAGAATGTTTAAACCTTGTTAAAGAAGGGAAGATTTGCTCCAGACCAGATAAGGAGATAAAATATCTCTTTGCCTCTATCACATTGGTGTGACCACAAGTGTCTGTCTGTCTGAGCAACAAGCTTCTTGAGTATTAATTATCCCTTCCGTGATTTGTGTGCTGACTTAATTAGGGTATTCTGTGACATCCTGCTCTTGGACTGTTTTCATGGTTCCATACTCTGTGTTAAAGATCATAAATACTTTAGGGCAATAAAAGTTAAAAGTAAATCCATCCAATTAATGTTAGTTAAAGAAATATTGTTTAAAAAATGCAAAGGCAGCAAGAACTGTATTAAAATTGTTTGCCTTTCCTTCATGAGATTTATGATTGAAATAAGGGTGTATGAAATAAAAAAAGAGCTAGCCTGAGACAAGATGCTAGATGTGTGTTAAGCCTCACAAAGAAGAAGACATACATGCAGCCTCCTGACCCACCTTAACTCTTAAACTTTCTCTGTGTCTCTTGAATTTTCATTTTCTTCATCCTATCACTTTGATCAGGCCACTGGGAGGGAACCCATAGCATTGTTGGGGTGGGTACCCAACGGCAATCTATTGAAAGAAAAAAAAAATCAATGAGTTTGATGGTTAACAAATTTTAGTAAGAGTAGCAGTAATCACGATAGTGTACACATTTGGTGGCAATATTTATTTACCAAGCACTTTATATTAGGTTCTGTGACAAGTGCTTTATAAAGTAGAACCTCTGTAATATGATAACATAAGGGACTGTAACAAACCAGTCAACATTCAGAGGCTGTCAACATAAGAAGTTTCCATTTAGTACATATGGTGCATGTCTGGTCTATGAAAATTAAGTCGATTGAAGAAAAAGGTCAAGGTAGGGAGATGGTTAACCATGGAGGTTCTATTGCATACAGTATATGATTGATTTTTAGATTTCTATGAAGCAGGCACTTCATCCCTATTTCGTAGATGAGAAACTTTAGGCTCAGAGAGTTTAAGTAATTTGGTCAGGGTCTTAGAGCTGATAACTTGTAGGCCTAGAATTTTAGTCTGAGACTACAGAGCTCTTCCTCTTGAGTTAAGAAGATTCAGCTCATGAGGCCAGATAATGTACAATTTCATTTGATAACTGGCTCGATCAGAAAACATTTCAAAGCATCTATTGTATGCTGAGCACTGTTCTGAACACTAGGAAGTCAAATGGGTCATTTTATTTGGTGACCTTGTCTCATTCTCAATAGAGAAAAGAAAGATGTATGATAAAAACTACCTCAAAGGCTCGGCGCCTGTGGCTCAACGAGCTAAGGCACCAGCCACGTACACCTGAGCTGGCGGGTTTGAATCCAGCCCCCGGGCCAGCCAAACAACAATGACGGCTGCAACCAAAAAAAAATGGCCGGGCGTTGTGGCGGGCGCCTGTAGTCCCAGCTACTTGGGAGGCGGAGGCAGGAGACTCGCTTGAGCCCAGGAATTGGAGGTTGCTGTGAGCTGTGATGCCACAGCACTCTATCCAGGGTGACAGCTTG
>CAUYON010060930.1:0-28952 GCA_963573935.1 Arctocebus calabarensis
AGAAGGAAGGAAGGAAGGAAAGAAAAGAAAAAGAAAGAAAGGAAGGAAGGAAGGAAGGAAGGAATAGAGAAAGAAAGGAAGGAAGGAAGGAAGGAGGGAAGGAAGGAAGGAGGGAGGGAGGGAGGGAGGGAAGGAAGGAAGGAAGGAAGGAAGGAAGGAAGGAAGGAAGGAAGGAAGGAAAGAAGGAAGGAAAGAAAAGAAAAAGAAAGAAAGGAAGGAAGGAAGGAAGGAAGGAAGGAAGGACGGAAGGAAGGAAGGAAGGAAGGAAGAAAGAAGGAAGGAAGGGAGGGGGGAGGAAGGGGAAAAGAAAGAAATTCATTTAATATATTAATCCACTCAAACTTTAAGGTTTGTCTGTTACTGGAAATAACACTCATTCTCCAGTATTTCTAAAAGCTTGATTCACAAACCAGCAACATCAGCCTCAACTGGGAACTTGTTTGAAATTCAAATTCTCTAGTCCCATCCTAAAGCTACCAAATCAGAAGCTCTGTGCATGGGGCCCAGAAAGAGTTTCCAAACAATTCTTTTTGGAGTTTGAGAACCAATGGAGCACTCTGACAGGCTATGGTGTGGCCTTCACCTTGTTAAGCCTCGATCCCGCCTCTGTCAAATGGAGACAGCACCTGCCTTTGCCGGGGTCTTAGGATGGTTAAAATTACTTGATGTGATGTGGGAAAAGAATCCAGCACAATAGCTAACAGGCAATGCCCAATAAATGTTAGCTCTTCATACATGTTCAGTATTAGTTCTCTTCCTTCCAGCCAGAGACCAGACGCCTTGAGATTGCCAGAGAAATTGAAAGGGTGATTCCTGCCTCCTGGCGCTGTAGCAGGCAATGTCTAGAACGTCGCTGTAATCCCTGCCTCTAGTATTCAAACCTTCGTATAATCTCAAGTCATGTGTAAGCTGGACCACGAAAGTCACTTCTAATGAATAGGATGTGCTACAGATGTGCTTCTTCCAAATGTATGATGGGAGAATTCTTTGCTTTTCCTCCATCTGGAGACTTGTGGCTGCACCACTCCAATCTCTGCCTACTTTGCCACTGGCTCCCCTTCTTATCTGTCTTCCCTCCTTTTGTCTCTTACACATTGGATGTAGGCCCGCCTAGCTAATCTGACGTCTCATTTTGAGATCCTTAACTTAATTACATCTGCAAACATCCTTCTTCCAAGTGAGATCACATTCATAGTTTCTGGGATGTTGACATATGTTGGAGGGGGGTCATCCTTCAACCCACTCCTATGCCCAAGGATGGTTACAGGCCTTGATGGATGCTGTATTCCCCTGACCAAGACACCCTGTGTAGTACAAGGCACAAAGTAGGAACTGGACACATGGTTGTTGAACAGAATGGCAGCCATGGATAGCAGATAGGCACCAGGGCTTCAGAGTTAGCTAAGCCCTGTGTCGAACCCTAGGTGCTTACAAATGATGTGACACTGGGCAAATTACTTAGCCTCTCTGAATCTGTTTCCTCCTGAGGGCATTTTAATAATAACTATCCCAGTGCAGGTGTTATGAGGACTGAGCTAGTAAGGTGCTGACTCATTGTCTGGCGTGTCACCAGGAGGCAAAGTATGGCCACAGCACCTGGCACACACAAGTGCTCAGAAGGGCTTACTGATCTGGCTCGCATGATCCAGGATTGGAATTGCTACTGCCCCTGCTCTCACAAGACCTCTCAGCCTTTTGCTCTGACTTCTATGTGGTCCCCTTCCCCTGCTCAGAGAGGAGAAAGGGAGGGGAAAGTCTCTGGGGCACCCAAGAGTCAACTGTGGACAAAATATCCCAGCACTTCCCTCCCGCTACCTGGCTGGTTTCCTCCAGCGATGCCTCCCAGAGAAGGGCTGGCAGAGAGCTCTCCTGGGCCCCTCATTGTTATTCCTGGCACGAGGTAGTTCTGCCAGCATCCTCGGAGGGCTGTAAAAATACCCGCAGTTTGTCTTTCATCAGAGCGACGCAAAGCCCCTTGGCATGCTCCCGAGAAGACCATGCTCCCAACTGGGTGCTGGGAGCCAGCTACTTCCCAGGATGGTCTGGTATGTGCAAGGCAGAGGAACCGAGTGTGAACTGAAATAACCCAGCCCTGGGCACTGGATCACACGCCTCAGGCTGCCAGGGAGATACAAGGCTTTGTGCATGGAAAGAAACTCCCTGGGATTTTTTAGATGTCAATGCTCTGAATCACAGTCAAGTAAGCCCACATTCCCGTTCTGCTACTAAGCGGCTGTGCAATTCCTGGCATTTCATGTAACCTTTCTGTGCTTTTGTTTTGGCCTGTCAAAAATAAAAGGGGGATAATGACATCTACTTTATAGAGTTCTTGGGTAGATTAAAAAAGATAGGATAGGTACAGACTGGAAGAAAATATTTGCAGCATATACAGGGTGACCATGAAATTGGTGTTCAGTTTAAAATAATGTGCAATTTAAAATTGCACATGAACTTATATATATGTGTCCTATATATATGTAAACTTATATATCTGACTAAGAGCTTGTATCTAGTCTATGTAGAAAAATCTTCCAACTCTTTAATAAACAGACAAAACAACCCATCCCCTCAAACGCAGAAGACTTAACAGACACTTTGCAAAAAAAAAAACATACAACAAGCACGTGAAGAAGGGTTCAATGTCATTAAGTACTCAGCAGAATACAAATTAGAACCACAATGAGACACAATTTCCCAGTGTTGGATCCCATAATCCAACAATTCCACTTCTGGGTAATTTCCTTAAGACAAATGTCCATAAAAAAGACTTGTTCAGGGGGATGGTGCCTGTGGCTCAGTGGGTAGGGTGCTGGCCCCACATACCAAGGATGGCAGGTTTGAACCCAGGCCTGGCCAAACTGCAACAAAAAAATAGCCAGGCCTTGTGGTCGGCACCTGTAGTCCCAGCTACTCGAGAGGCTGAGGCAAGAGAATTGCCTAAGCCCAGGAGTTGGAGGTTGCTGTGAGCTGTGACGCCACAGCACTCTACTGAGGATAATAAAGCGAGACTCTGTGTCTTAAAAAAAAAAAAGACTTGTTCATGAAAACACATACATAGGAGCCTTATTCATCACCACCTCCTCCACCAATGAAAGCATCCCCAATGTGCATCGGTAGGTGAAAGAATAAACAATGTGGGGCACGCACACAACAGAATTGCTAAGCAGCAGTGAAAAGGGAAAAGCTATGGGTTTGCACAACAACCTGGATCAATCTCCTAAACACCGCATTGAGTGAAAGAAGCCAGACATGGAAAAGTAAAAATGATTCCAGTTCTAAGAGGTTCTAAAACAGAGAAAAGGAATCAGTGGTGACAGAAATCAGAGCAGTGGTGTGTTTGTACCTGTGGACTCTGGGGATGGAAAGAAGCTCCAGGACACTTTTAGGGGTGATAGAATCATCCTGTGTTCCTGTTCAGGGGTTATGGGTACATGGAAATTCACCGAATTTTCTTCTTAAGATCTTTGCATTTCACTGTATGTAAATTACATCTCAATAAAAAATGATTGAAAAGGATGTCGAGAGAGAGCTCAGTCAGAGCGTTACGATCACAGATGGAACTCAGTAAATGCCAGCTACTGTTAGAAAATGGTAAAATTACTCAATTGGATTCTGGGAGTTCAAACACAAATGTGATCTCGGAGCCTGTCCCCTCTCTGAGAAGGGCAAAATGCTCCCAAAGGAACCCCAAGTAGAGTCTGTTGTTTCCTAACCTTCCAATTCTTCTGCGTGTAAACTGAGACATGGGAAAGGTATATTTAGTGACACGATGGTGCAGGGGTGGGACGAGCAAATGATGCAGAGGGGGTGCCGTTGGGGGACGCATGATGCTGCAGGGGTCCACAGACCAACCTGCTGTCTCAGGAGTTTCAAAGATGCCCAAAACAGCTGTGAAATGAGGCTGGGCCAAGTCAGTGAGTGGGGCTTTCAAAGGCAAGATAGCCGCCAAGGGTAAGGAAAGGGGCTGGGGCCCAACCCAACCATCCCTCTCCTCTCAGCCAGTCCCTGGCCATCTTTCCCCTTACTCACCTGCCCTAGCAAGCTCCTCCCACACCCTCACTCTTTCTGGAATGTTCCACCCTCAGACTGTGCTGTGATCCGCAGAAAGGCAGGAGATGCTCCCAGAGTAGTGTCACAGAAGAGTGTCATTATTAGCTGAGACCTCCCACTAGACATGGATCAGCATTTTGTGTCCCACAGTCAACTTCAAGCAGGTGTTCATTCTATCCTCAAGAAACCTCATCTATCACACAAGAGATAGGCCAGACAAGGCATTCGGGCGGAGTCTTCCTCCGAGGAGTCCTGAGGGCAGCAATGGAGAGCTGCAGAGACTGCCCGCAGGGCCTCTCTCCTGGCTCTCTGCCCAGACCCTTGTGGTCCACCTTCTAGCTTCAGCCTTGCCAGCCATCCAGTGCTGCTTCATTTGCATAAAGTAATTAGATACAGCATCTTTTAAAGAGAATACTGTGCATTTAGGAATTACAACAACAGAAGAACAGAAAAAGAAGGAAAAAATAATTAAGATTTCCCTCTCATTCACTACCAAGCAGGAATGCCAGGTGCAAAGGGCCCACTCTTTGAATGCAAATCTTACAAAGGCCTTAGGAGGCTTTGGGGAAATACATTTGCAGGCAGTGGCCAAAGTGAAATGTCACCTTTCTGGACTTCAGCAAAAGATGTTTTTTCTACCTGTGAATCAAACGTCAGAACAAACTACACGAAAGGACTAAACTCAGAACAAATATTTTTGGTTTTTTGAAAGGAAGAGAACTATCATTTCATTTCCAGCCATGCTGTGTGTCCAGATAGGGCTGTATCATTAGCAAGCAGTACATAGTTGTTAGTGCAAACATAGTGCAAAATGTAAATAGTTGCCCAAAAAGGAGGAAAAAAGCTTTTCTGAAGTCTCTGCCTTGACCTCTCCTGGTGTTTTCCTCTTTGCTGTTAATTGTCATGCTCTCCCAGGTATGGGAATGCTTTAGGGGAAGCACGGCCCCTTGGGAACCCTCATGGCCCTGTCCTATGCCACTGTCCTGGGGCTAATCCTGACATTCTCCGAGCCTGTGCCCAACTGGGGAAGAGGGAAAGTGGGAGAGGCAGAATTTCACTTATAAAACACAAACTAAGAGAGAAAATTATTAACATTTTTAAGAATTTCAAGATGGCTACTGTAGACTGTTAAGCCCCACGTGGAGAGCTGCCCCAAGTGGAGAGCTTCCCCAGTTTTGGAAGCCAGTATAATTGAAGGCTGGCCGCACCACCAAACCATACTAGCTACCTCATCCAAGGCCTGTCTGCCTTTAGTCAAGTTATTGACCTTCTCCATTTATAAAGTGCAGCTAAGATCAGCACCTCCTTCACCAGACTGATGTAAGAATCAGGTGACCTAAACATAATCGCTAACTTCTCCACAGCCCTTGCTATGTGCCCCGCACTGTTTGACAGCCTTTGCAGTATGAACGCGCTTAACTGCCATCACCAGCCTGGAGGTGATGTGGCACTGCGGCCCCTTGACAAGAGAGCACGCTGAGGCATGGAGTAGAAAGCTACCTGCCCAAACCCTTAGGTGACATCTGGACACCTCTACCCAGGCTTAGGGCCTGCACTCTGAACCGAGCCTGAGCAACGGTCACCGCCCCATCTCGTTTTGTCTCCATAATGTGCCTCAGAACTGTGGTTCTTCTGCTCATTTTGGATCATTAGCGAGGACACGGATGATCAGAGACATTAAACAATATGCCAAAGCCTCCCAGCAGGACTGGCTCCAGGAAAGAGAGGATGTGGGTGGTAGAGATAAAGATGCGTGGAGAAGCAAGGGGGCCTGGCAGAAGGGACCTGTGTGACCATCTTGGGAGTTTTGACATAGGCCATGATGCCAGATGGGATTGAAAGGCTTGAATTTGAAGGGCATGGAAGAATCGGTATTTGTAGCCCCAGGATCTGAAATCTTCAATTATCAGGACAGGAGAGGACCAAGAAATCAAATCTAAGTCTTAATTTTACAGTTGGGGAAACTGAGACTGGAGGGAAGATGTGACTAGCCTGAGGTCTCTTAGTCAGAAAGCACAGCTCCCGGAGCAGATGACACCTGGGCCAGAAGGCTTGTCAGTTCTGCGAGTGTGCTGAGCACACACCACTGGGCCAATAGGCTGCTGGATAATCACAGCAGACCCAGGCACGGCCCAGATCCTTGTAACAAAGCCCCTTGCAAGCTTTATTTGGTTGCAAAATTTAGGGAAAAGAAAACTACCAGCTTTGGAGTCAAATAGAGCTAAATTTGGAAGTGTCTTTACCATTTACTGGCTGTGTGACCTGAGTTATGTTACTTAACTTCTCTGGGCTTTAGTTTCCTCATCAATAAAAGTGATATCACTTCATGGCGAACATAAATCTCTAGGATAGATTAAATGAAGTGGAAGCTACAAAGTTATTACAGCTACCTAGCATAAAAGGTGGCACACAGTAGGTGCACAAGAAAGTCATTCTTAATCCATCTGAAGCCAAACCTCTGTGGCACGTAAGAGACAGTCGTGGGGAGATGTCAGTTCTAGGAGCACTTGCAATCAGATGTCTCTGTCTGAAACCAAAGAAGGAAGATTCAGCAGAACTTGAGGAGGGCTCGATTTGGGCCACCATTCATCTTGACCCCGAAAATAGGGCTGGGAAGTGCTGGTGATGGCAAGCAGGAAGGGGAAGTTGAAAAGGAGACTTAAGTGTGAGAGAAGTTCCATTTTTGGATTTTTTTTTCTATCTAAGGTTTTGCTAACCACTTGGCAAAACTCATTTCTGGTTCATATTCTTAACAGGAAAACACATTCATGTTAAACAGTAAAAACGGACCCCAGCTTGGAAAGTCCTCAGAAGTTCTCATGTTTCCTGTGACATCTACAACTATGGGATACCAGGGGCTGAGCAATGCAATTTGAATAATCGTACTTTAAGGACTATCAGGGGAAGCACCCAGGGTGGCCTTCTGACTGTGGTGTCTTATGACCCAAAGACAGATTCAAATCAAGATGACTCTGAAGGTTCAGCCTGCGCCTGTAAACATTCATTCTTAATCCATCTGAAGCCAAACGCCAGTGGCTCACCAGAGTGTGCCAGGGAGGCTGCTGGACACTGGGCACTTACGTGAGCAACCTGGACTCAGCAGGGGCTTACACTTTGTTAGGGGAACTGCTCAAGGAGACTCTCCCATGGGAACAAGCTAGGAAGGGCAGCAGTAAAAGGACCAAAGCCATAACTGGGGGACCCAGAAATGACTGGGAGTGAGGACCGGCAGTGAGAACAGCCTGGAGGAGAGAGTGGGAGTGTGCTAGTGTCCTGGGGCCGCCTTGACAAAGAACTGAGAACTGGGTGGCTTAAGACAACAGAAATTCATTCTCTCACAGCTCTAGAGACCAGACATCTGAAATCCAGGTATGAGTAGGGCCACGCTCCCTCTGAAGCCCTTGGCAAAGATCCCCTCCTTGCCTCTTCCTTGTGCCCAGGGCCTGCCAGCAAGCCTCAGCACTCCTGGTTTGCAGTGGCATCGGGCTCAGCCTCATCCTGCTCTTCACGTGGCCTTCTCTCCAGTGTGTCCATGCCCGCTAATGAAGACGTCTGTCGGTGGATCACGGGCCATCCTCATCCAATGTGACCTCATCTGCAAAACCCCTGTTTCTACATAAGGTCACAGGCACAGGCTCTGGGGTTTAGGACTTCAACATAGCTTTATGGTTGGGGTGAAGTGGGGGACACAATTCTACATACTACAGGAAGCAGCACAGACAATGCCCTGAGCTGGGAGACAGAGGCACTGGGGCCACGAAGAAGCCAGTGTGTCTGGAGCTCAGTGAGGCAGGGGAGGTGGGCAGCAGGCAGATCGTTGAGGCCCAGCAGATGGGGATGAGTGACTGGGGAATTCATCTTTAGTTTGGGGAAAGACACACCTTTCCAGCTCGTGTTGGTGCGTGCCTCAGAGAGGTTGACATATGGGCAGGGCGCCACAGCCACCTGGCCTTTTCATAGTCTGATGCACCGCACCTGTGACCAGCCTGCCACTGCAGAGCCTCAGAGGTGAGGCAGAAATAGCTTCTGTCAACGACAACTGTCTGCTCTGGAAAACCAGGGGCTAAGGGGGTCCCCTTTACTGCCCAGATGCTGCTTGAGTGTCTCCAGACAAGCAGTGAGGGGAAACTAGAAAGGGCCTCTGCCAGGATGGTAATCCATTCATCCGTGCATTCCAAATACTGACGGGTGTCTGCCACATCACAGGTGCTGCTTTTGGAAAGGAATAAGACAAAAATCCTGCCTTTCTGAAGTCCATATTCTAGTGAGGAAGGAGGAACTCGTGGATCCACCAAAATAATTGCAGAACCTATTAGTAGGCACTGAGAGCAAAGGAGGAAAATAAAGCCAGGGAAGGGCACAGGGCAGGATGTGAGGAAGTTTGAGTTTAAATCCAGTGGAGATTGATGTACCCCAAGGCTGTCGATTGAGGGAGTGAAAGGCATTAATGATGGTGGAGGAGAAGGCACATGGAAAGAGTTGGGGGAAAGATCAGAAGTTTGTGATGATGATCAGAGGTAATCCAGGAGAGCGGGCTCCTAGGGGACAAATGAGGAACATGTTTCAAGGAGTGATTAACTGCATCAAAGGAAGTTCAGGGTCAAGTTAAGAAAGGGCTCAGAACACCGTAGACAGCATTTACAACTTGGAAATGAAGACAGAAGTTCTCTTGACATATTTGGATTTTTTTGTGCTTACCTGTTGCACCAGACATAATAATTACTTGATCATCTTAAATATAAACTTAATGCTAGTTTCTGTCTGTCCTTTCCACCAGAAGTTGTGGGAATTAGGAGACTATTTTTGTCTTTGTGTCATCTTTGGTATCTAGCACAAATCATGGCCCCCAAAGGCAAATGATCTTTAAATAAAGGGACCATAGTGCTTTTGGCTGCAGACGTACAGTGACATAAGTAGCTATAATCATTAAGATTAAATCTGTTGCCAAACAAGGTTAGAAATCTACTTTTCTCTCACATACCTGAAGTCAAGAGGGAAGCAGGGGAGGAATCACAAGAAACTCTATAGTTTTGAGAGTTTTTCAGTCTCGTCACCTTACCTTCTCAGAACATGGATTCGCCTCATGGTTCAGGATGGCTGCTTAAATGCCAGCCATCACTTCTACATTCTACCTAGTGGGAAGGAGGAGGGAATGCTGTCTCTCTCCCTTATCTTAAGAACTCTTCAAATAACTTACCCAGGACACTTGTGTTTATACATATATATATATATATATAAATGAGAAACTAGTCACATGGCCACACTAGCTGCACAGGAGTCTATGAAATTTAGTCTTTATTCTGAGTAGCCATGAACCTATAGTCATGAATCAGGGGTCCTACTATTAAAACATTTTACCAAGGGTTCTAGTACCAGGGTTCCCTTTCTGGTTCTATTTCTAGCAGAGTGTTATAAGCAGAAGTCTCTGCCAGAGCAGCCCAGCCAACCTCTCCCAGAGGTTCCTCAGTATTGAGTTCCAGAAAGCTGGCTGGAGACCACTCGTCTAGACCAGCAAAGAGGGATTTTGCCCTGCAAGTGGGAAGTGCTGCCCTGAAGATCCCTGCGGGGGGGCCATGGCAGGAAGGAGGAAATTGTGGAATAAGCATGGTCTTTGTAGTCTTTCTGCAGGAGTGCCGAGCTACAAAAACTATGTGAAGGAGGAGAGTCAGGCTCTCTGATGCCAGGGATCACGCATCACGGGTCTTCTCCTGGGCTGCTTCATCAGCCTGCATACAGACAGGTGGAAGAGACCACCGGGCAGGTTCAGAAAACCCCTCTCCATCCCCAAAGAGAGGCGCCTGCATTCTAACCATGTCTGGGGGTGTCCCTTAGAACACAGTGACTGCTGCGGCCCTCTGGACCCGCTCTCTGGAAGAAGGGTAGCTGTGACAGCTCTGGAGACTTAGCTGTGGGAGCGCTAGAAGGCATGCCCACCGCCTGGACACAGGCTGTGAATGTCACCAGGGAACCACTGTGAAGGCACTCCTGGGACAGCTGACAATGTTGCTTCCCCCAAACTGCAGAGCGGCCTCTGGAGATTAATTACAGCACCGTACTAGAAGAACCCATGGGCGGAATCAAGCTGGGAGTGTGGCAAGGCGTAAAGTACTCAGGCCTTGGGAAGCAGAGTTGTTTCAAGTTCTCATCCCTTAATTTCTAGCTGGGTGATCTAGAACAAGTCACTTTCGTGTTGAGACTCAGTCTTTTCCAGCACTCAAAATGCCAAGTCTGAATTTAATCATCCCTTAGCGCCCAGCCAGCTCTGGAATTCTGATTCAACTCTGCGCGATTGTGATTTCAACTACTGCAGACTGGCTCGGCACCCATAGCACAGTGATTAGGGTGCTGGCCACCTACACCACGGCTGGTGGTTTCGAACTTGGCCTGGGCTGCTAAACAACAATGACAGCTACAACAACAACAAAAGAACTATTCAACTACTGCAGACTTGAAGGACATCGTTTGGGAGAGGGGTCGCTGTGCACTCTTTCTTGAATCCGTGACTTTCCATGTTATTTCCTCTTTTCTTTCTCTGCCCTATTTTGCCAGGGCCCTTGATCTTTCTGTACTCCTTCAACCTCCTAAAATAAATCTCTTCTGGAATCCCATGTCTGATGGCACCAACCAGAGGCTCCGACTGTTCCCTGCCACAGGTGAATCTCCACACAGCAGCCTGAGTAACCTCAAATGCAGATGGATCCACACAGCGTTCCTCAGAGACTGTCCACCAGTCTTTCTGCAGGACTCCAAGAGCACAGCGTGTCCCAGTCACAGCTGATCCCACGGCCTCCTGTAGACCTCCTGCTCCCTCCACATGGTCTGCGACCTGACGGGCCACCTGAAGCTTAGGGCCTCTCTCTGAATATCTTCTTCATTCTTGCAGCAGCTGTTCCTTCAGGTCCTGGTTAGACAGTCACCTATCCAGGGAGGGCTCGGCTGGATCCTAGCTCAGCCATGTTCCCCCATGATTCTCTTCCTCATCCATGTTTATCTTTTTTTCTTTAATTTTTTTTTTTTTTTTTGTGACAGAACCCGGGAGAGTGCCATGGCAGCAACTTCAGACTCTTGGGCTCAAGTGATGTTCTTGCCTCAGCCTCCTGAGTAGCTGGGGACTTACAGGCTCCTGCCACAATGCCTGGATGTTTTTAGAGGCAGGGTCTCAGGCTGAGCAAACTCCTGAGCTAATCCACCTGCCTCGGCCTCCTAGAGTGCTGGGATTATAGGCATGAGCCACCACACCCAGTCTTCATGTTCAATTTCGTTGCACTTAAACACAAGTTCAACACGTGTCTATGTTTCTCCTGTTGACTTGCACTCTTCACCTGCGTACCCCAGGGTGACAGAGGCTGTGTGGAGGACCACATCCCCAGAATCAAACTACAGAGGCACCCATATGATACCTAAATAAGTGCATATTTACATGAATACATAAAATATTTAACAAGATGCTTGGCGAAGGAGGGGAAGAAATGAGGAAAGAAAAAAAGAAAGGAAGGCAAGGAGGCAGAGAAAGAGGAAGAAAGAAAAGAAGGCAGAAAAGGAAGGGAGGGAGGGAAAATGTATAAGTTTGAAAACTGCATTTAACCCCCTTCTATTCCCCACACTGCTAGAAATCAATGAATAAACCTGCCCTGGAGAATGTGCGAGCAGGATGCTGTGATATAGCTGAGGAAGCTGAACCAACATAAAACAGCACAATAGAGACTCTGGAAAAGAAAAAGAAAAAAAAAGAAAGGAGGAGGAAAGGAGAAGAAGGAAGAAAGAAGAAGCCATTAGCAAAGTTTGTTGTAGAAGAATATTTAATTATAAAAAAGGATGCTTCTGATAGTTTTAACTAGAAAAGGATGTTAGGAAACAGCGTGTAGAATATAATCTCCTTCCTAAAAATACATAGATAGGCACAGAAAATTTACTGGAAGGTTATACATCAAAATGTGAGCTGGTTATATTTGACTAAGACAATTACAGATATTAATCTGGTTATTTTTGTTTATTTACATGGTATATAGTGATTCTTTATCACTTTTAGAACAAGAATAAAAGTAATTAAAATTCTATTTATGCACACATAGAAGTCCATACATAGTAAGCTGCAAGGTCAATGTAATTTTGACAGAAGATACAAGTGAGTGGTCAGGCCAGGCTTGTGGAAAGAGCAGAGGGAGGGTCTGGGGGGTGGGCCACTGAGGTGCCATCTGCCCTAGGTGATGCTGGGCAGTGGCCCCAGACCCCTCACAGGTGTTTGCTTCTTTGGGTCTCAGAGGGAGAAGTGCAAATTTGACTGGGCCCTTGAGAGCCCTTTCCTGCCTGGCCTTGACCTAAAGACTCAGCCTCCACTTCCTTCATGCCAGAGCATCCCTGAAAGCATCTTTGCTTGGAAGACCCAGGACAAGCTCAAAGTTCTGTACCACCGAGGGATGCCTGAGGCCAGGTGCCTGCACGTGTGACGACGCAGAGAATGGGAGTTGGAGTGAGATGCACTGACTGACTGGGTGCCGCAGGGGCCATTGCATCTTGGAGCACTAGTTGTCTGTGAAATGGGGGAATGAATCTCTCACAGGGCTTTGTAAGGGCAAAGGGAGATCAGTTCTGTGAGATTAATGAGAAAAGGACAGACATGCTCCTTTCTAGAGAGTGACCACTTGCAAACGTGAGCAATTAATGATTCCGTGCAAATTCAGCAGAGGAGCTCACTCTTGCTGGACAACAGGGAAAGTAGCTTGGTAAGTACAGCAATCCCTGTCCACAGGGGCTGAGATCTCGGGGGTGGGGTGGGAGGCCTGGGCAGAAGGCAGTGGGGAATCACATGCAGACAGTTGTGCCCAGCAGAAAGTCCCAGCTTGCTCAGCACAGAGAAAACTCCAGAGAAGGGCTGGACTGAGGTGGGTAAACACAAGGCAATGTTATACTGAGAACCCGCTGTGTGCCAGGAAGCATATTAGCTCTAATACATGACCATGTCAGGCCTTTTTTAAAACAATGAACTTGGGCAGAGAGTGTTAAGTAAGCTGTCCAAGGTCACAAAGCCAGATAACAGCCTCTCTACCTTCCCTGTCTGTACACCGTGATTTCCACCCTGGGGCCCAGCGCCCACCATGGGAAGGACAGGTATACTCGTACCCCTCATGGTCCGGTGGGAAGGGCATGAGAGTGATCTGAGAAGCTGTCCATTCCCCTTGGCAGGTATCTTTCCACTCTCTCCCCTCCCACTGCACCCCTGTACCACGGCTGTTGAGCAAAGGCCCTATCCCACCTACTTGGCCTTGACATACACTATTCTTTGAGATGCTCCTAACCCAGGGGATTCTCCTCCTGGGGGTGAGGGGAAGGGCTTAGCCAGAGCCCAGGGGCAACAGAGGGGCTGAGGCTCAGCACTGGGAGCTGCCTGTGTATCTCCCACCTACTCCCACGGCCACATACCAGGAATCCAGTTGCTTCCTGGAGGACCAGGGTCGGAGATGGTCAAGGTGGAGACAAGAAGGGACATAGAAACTGCTCCAGGAAAGGTTGTCCCAAGCTAGAGAGGATAACAATTTCAGCCCTGGCTCATGGAGAAGTGTCTGGCCCAGGGGAAGAACGAAGCAGAGTTCCAGGTGCCGGTTGGGGCAGAGAAGGAGGAAGGCTCCAGAACTCTGTCTAGATCATGGCAGGAAATCTCTAAAGAGGGGGTGGCTGGGGCAGGGGCCGAGCACCTGAGGGAATCAGTTCCCCACTGGCTATGGGACAGGAGGGAGCAGAAACGAAGAGAGCGAGCACGGGAAGGTCCTAAGACTTGACCGTGGCCCTGTCCAGGGCAAAGGGGCATCATTGTGAACAAGCAGAGCTGAAGCGGGACTGCCTGGGTTTGAATTCTGACTCTGTCACTTACTAGACTCTCAGGTAAGTGAATTCACTGCTCTGTGCTCAGTCTCCCCAACCCTACAAGGAATGATAATCACTCTGCCTCAGTATTGATACCAGAAAGGAAATGAGTCTGTGTGCTCGAAGCCAGAAGAGGTGCCCGGGGTCAGTCGGCACCCTGGGGGCATGCCTTTTCTGTAAAGGGCCAGAGTGTCAATATCCTGGCTTTGCTAGTCAGGTGGGCTGCCGAATGTTACTTTCTTTATTCTTCTACCTTTAGAAATGTAAACATTGTTCTTAGCTCAAAGTCTTTACACACACAGACTACTGGCCAGATGGAGCCCAACAGTCATAGTTTAAAGACCCAATCTAGACTAAAGGTGACCCCAGAGCTGTAGGTGTGATTGGAGGTGCAGTGTGTCAGCCGGCTTTTTGCACTGCATGGGGGGCATGAAAACTGCAGTGAGGGGAGCCCTGGGCATTGAGGAGGGGCGGGGAGGGGTACACAGTATACTTGGCAATGGGATCCCGCACAGGCATGAAGGTGCTAAGTGGGGACCCATCAGTGAGCTATCTCTGAGCCCTGGGCCCATTTGCTAGCATTTTAAGAAGCATGTAAGACTAGAGCTTCTAAGAACAGTGGGCGGAGGGGTGATTCCCACCCCACCCCTGTATGTCCTATAATGAACAGTTGTAAAGCATTTCCTATGTCCAACACCCTGTCCTTAGCCATGAGTGAGGCAAATGAGACCAGGCTCCTGGAAATCTTGGCTGGCTGGTTGCACCTTTGATGATACTTTTATCCCCAAGTCTCAAGATAGATTCTCCACAGTGAATTCCTCAGCCTCCAGTGGTTCCTGGGTTGGTCCTCTGATTGGGGTTCAGGAATCTGGGGCCTTGTTGTTCTGTCCTTCTGGAGAGAACGGAAGAAAAAGATCTACTATGAAATAGTTACAGGACAGTGTTCCACACCCACATCGCTCAGCTGGTACCTCAGACAGGGTGCCCTGAAAACGGAGCCCTCATAGCGCTTGATGCACGCTGCTCATTCCAGAAAGCTCTCTGTGCCACCTTAGACATCAAGGTACCAAGAGGCTCCTGTGGGTCCTGACCATCAACCAGAGTGACGATATATAGCAGAGATCTTTGATTATTTCACAACCAAACTGAAAGGGTTTATTTTACTACAAAAGCAGCTGAGTGGTTACGTTGTTTCAGGCACCTGACACATTACCTTACTTTATCTTCACAACAACCCGGCATGGTAGATATCACTGTTGCCATTTAATGGATTGGAAAATTGAGTTGAAGTGAAGCTCTGCAAGGTATCTAAGGTCATGCTATTCACAACAATGGAAGAGTGAATCAGAAACCCATGTACTCAGGCGGCTCCTGTGGCTCATCAAGTAAGGTGCCAGCCCCATATACTGAAGGTGGTGGGTTCAAACCTGGCCTTGGCCAAACTGCAAAAAAAAACAAACCCCAAAACCCCATGTACTCCATGCCCCATACTCAACGGAGGGGAACCCCCTCCTGTGCTCCTTTGGCATCCTATTCTATGATGTTGTAACATAACTCAGATCACCTTTTTTATTTTGCCTTATCTCCTACATGGTTCCCTGGGCCTTGACTTGTTGCAGGACACATGTTCAATCCCTAATATGTATGCCAGCAATTGGCAAGTGGCTTGAGTTTCTTTTTACACAGAAATGAAAGTAACACCACATATGAGCGAGAGGGCACCGAGAAGTCAATACTGACCGTGCCGGAATAGTGTGGTGGAACTGGTGTGGCAAAGAAAAACCTAAATATCTCAGAGAGGGCATCAAGAATGCATACCTCAAGCTGGCCACTTGTTTTCAACTTGTAACTGCCTGTTACACCTGCAAACGAGGAAAAATAATACTTATGATCGGCTTTAGACAGGGCTGGCTTGCCATTCAGCGCAGGAGCCACAGTTCCACAGTAAAGAGCCAGAGAGTATATATCTGTGGCCCTGTAGGCCACACATTCCCACTCCACTGCAGTAACAGGAAAGCAGCACAGACAATATGTAAAGAAATGGACACAGCTGTGTTCCAATAAAACTTTATTTACAAAAACAGGCTGTGGGCTATAGTTTGCCAAGTCCTGGTTGAGAACTGGCACAGTAATATGACTATTTAAGAAGACTCTATCTTGTACTAGGAACCCCACATATTTCAATCCCTTTTCCTAAACAAGTGTTTTTGGGGTGCTTACCACAGGACAGACAAGTTCTAGGATGGGGGCTTCAGTGAAGAAGAAGACAAAACCCTGCTCTCCCCAAGCTTTCTTGGGAGAAGCCCTGCTGACACTCCTCCCCAAGAGAAAGCATCAGCCCTACTTTTCAGATGAACAAAGGAGGTTCAGGAAGGGAGCATCCTGGAGCTTGTGGATTCTGGAACAGAGTTGGGATTCTAGATGACATCCCAAATCTGGGTCCTTTCCACTACTCAAACTTTGAGTCTGTCAAAGCAGAATCAAGACGCTTTATTTCCACCTAGATGCAGCTGCAGGTAGCTAGCTCTTTTGCATCACTGGCCCAAGTTTCAGTGCCTGAAACAAGAAAAGATGTAGTGGAAACTGCCAACCTCTGATAAATCTAAGAGAAGCAGCTCCCTCGGGCAGCCATGCAGGGACCCCACCATACATGTCCAGGCCTTACACAGCCAGTGGACGTGAGCACTTTCAACTTTGTACCTCATGCCCATGGCAGTCCTATAGCCTGAGTCCAGGGGGAGGCCCAGAAACAGAAGGTAGAGCTGACAGTCTGCCGTTGCAAGGCCTGCTCTGCAGGGCACTGGGCCAGCGTCTGCCTGCCATTCTTTTACTTTTTTTTTTTTTTGAGACAGAATCTTACTAGAGTCCTATGGTATCACAGCTCATAGCAACCTCAAACTCTTAGGCTTAAGTTTGCCTCAGCCTCCCAGATAGGTGGGACTACAGGCGCCTGCCACAACACCCAGCTGTTTGTTGTTGCAGTTGTCATTGTTGATTAGCTGGCCTGGGATGGGTTCGAACCAGCCAACTTTGGTCTATGTGGCTGATGCCGTAACCACTGTGCTATGGGCACCAAGCTGCCATTCTTTTACTTTTATGGTTTTATATGGTTTAGACCCTGAAATAAAAGAGACCTCTGTGAAGGTGAATTATGATAGAAAGGGACAGAGAGTGGAAGAGCACACCTTGAGTGCCCACTGGACATTGAGCACTTAACTGACATTTTACCCATAAACCACAGGCAGGACATACGGATACATCATTGTTCCTGTCTCACAGACCAGGGATAGGCATCCTTTGTGGGGTTTTTGTTGTTGTTGTTGTTGTTGTTTGAGGCAGAGTCTTACTTTGTTGCCCTTAATAGAGTGCTGTGGCATCATAGCTCACAGCAACCTCAAACTCTTGGGCTCAAGCAATTCTGTTGCCTCAGCCTCCCAAGTAGCTGAGACTACAGGTGTCCACCACAATGCCCAGCTATTTTTAGAGATGGGGTCTCACTCTTGCTCAGGCTGTTCTTGAACCCGTGAGCTCAGGCAATCCAACTGCCTCAGCCTTACAGGCGATAGCCACCTTGCCCAGCAGGTAACCTTTGTTGTTGTAAAGGGCCAAGACATAAATATTTTGGTTTTGTGGGCCATTCATCTCTGTGGCAACTATTTAACTGTACCATTATTGAGCCATAGTGGAACACATCATCTGTACCTTATACAGATAATAAAGGAATGAGTGTGGCTGTGTATCAATAAAGCTTTATTTGTAGACACTGACATTTGAATTCCCTATAATTCAAGGGAATTATGTTCATGCCAAGAGCCTGTTTCAAGTCCTACAGCAACTCTTAACAAGGTTAGTTATTTATAATGGCTCATCTCCATTTTATAAATGAGAGCACAGAGGTGTGGAGAGAAGACATGCTCTTGTCATGTTCTAAGCTAAAGCACGACCTTTCCCTTAGCTACTAAGGCAGCCATTCTGAACGATTCCCCCCCTGCGATTACCACCTAAGGTAATCACATACCATGGGCAGGACACATACCACATGTTCATGTTTCATGTTCTAAGCTACTTAGGCTTAGAACAGGCATCCTCAAACTACAGCCCACAGGCCACAGCACCCCGCCCAGGACATTTATCCAGCCCCTTCAAAATAAGGTATGTGCAGTGTGCATAGGAATTTGTTCATAGGTTTGTTTTTTTTTAAACTATAGTCCAGCCCTCCAACAGTCTAAGGGACAGTGAACTGGCCCCCTGTTTAGAAAGGTTGAGGACCCCCGGCTTAGAACATAAAAGGCTTAAAAGCATCGTAGGGCACAATCTTTCCCTTAAGGAACACGGAAGCAAATAACCAAAACAAAAACAACCAAAAAGAAGAAGTTAAAAAAGAAAGAAAGCTATATATATGTATATAGTGTTATATTACATATAAATTTATATTATTTACAACCAATGCTATATATAAAATTCCAAATGGAGCTCGTGGGAAAAGCTCCATGGAGGGGCCTTTAGCAGGATAGGAGGGACCGGCATTTCAGCCATCAAAGGTCAGGGTGCCCTTGACACTAAAAATCAGGGTGCCCTTGACACTAAGAATCGTGTCTCAACGAGGGGATGGACACCTTGGGGACAAGGCAAGAGGTTTCCTAGCGGTGCAAAAGCTGCTGTGGACATCAGGGAAGTGAACTGGGCTGGCCAGAGGAAAGCCTGAGGCACCGCTGGGAGAGGGGACGAGGGTCCAGCAGCTGGAGACCTCTGATCTGGCTGCCCTGATGTGAACATGAAGCAAAGGCTGGGGCACTGGTAGCAGCAGCCTGGGGAGTCAGACAGTGCTGCAGGAGGGTGGAAAAGGAGGTAGACAAAGAACATTAGGCACAGCAGGGGACGAATTTCTGGGCCTGGAGTGCACAGCCCCCCACACCCTGCACAGAAAGGCCCTCACACCAACCCCACCTGGTGAGATGGAGGAGCAGGGGCCACCCCCAGACCCAAAGTTCACATGCTGGCCAAGGGGACAGGAGGGGAGCGCAGTCTACTCCCTGACCCTGAGGGGCCCTGGCCTTCTCTCCCTGCTGTCATGTTTGGATCCTCGCGGTCTCACCAGGGCAGCTTTAGCAACCCCACTTGACAATGGGGGCACAAAGCCTGGAATGAGGACACACGTGAGTTTTCCTAGAGCAATGAGTCCACTGGCACCTGCTGGGGGCCTCTGATACGCCAGGCACCTCTTTCCATAGGGTAGCCCATTTCATCCTTGCAGCTTTATGAAAGTCATTGTGTACGGTAGATACATGGGGGTAGACAAGTGACATCGTGATGCTATACCCAGAAGGACATTTAAAGGAACAGCTATGCTGCACCACACTAGTGCACAGCCAGGGTTAACCCATACCTTCCCCTCCTTCCACTTGCCCCTCCAGTGTCTGGGCGGGACCCCTGGAGACAGAGACTTAGCAGGAAAGAGAAGGAAAAGCAGCTGTTCTGGCGTCCCTGGAGCCCCACGCGCAGGTCTGGCATCCGCAGAGGTCCCAGTGCTCCAACGTGAGAAAGCAGGTAAAGAGGAGGCTCCCCGGCCCACGGCAGTGCGGGCTCAGCCCACAGCCCGCAGCCCACGCGAGTGCCAGACTTGGCCCAGCACGCAGGGTTGTATAATCATCTGGGCCCTGCCAATCACTCTGCAGCACCAGGCAACTTTGGACAAGAAAAACAAACTCCTGAACGCCTGCCAGATGGGGACAGTCTGAGGAGTAAACAGAGAAGTGACAGCATCCCAGAGACCTCCTAACATGCCTAACACGTCTGCCCTGCTGGGCTAATAATAACCTCAGGAAGGGATGTTTATGGAGTACTCACGTGTCAGGCACGTGAGCTCAGACCTTTATACACATTTATACTTCTCTAATCATCCAGGAAGGTCTGTGGAGGGTAGTAAAATTATCCTCTTTACAGATGGGGAACCTGAGGCTCTGGAACTGAGCGGGATCGTCGAGCTATGTACTAGAGAAGCTGAGCTCGAACTTAGGGCGCCTGACTCCACAGGCTTCACCATGACGGCCGTGCCATAGGCAGGGAGCTGGGCATGTGGCAGAAAAACACAATGATCTTGGAGCCGAGATTATACAGAATCAGATCTTAGCTGCACTAATTCCAGCTGGATGGCCTTGAATTAACTATGCTTTAGGGTCTGTCGTCCCATTTGTGTAATGGGGACCCCCAGGTCCTCAGGTGGGGATGCATCTAGAATGGCTGCCTGTAGGTCTTCCATAACTAGTGGCTTATCTTACAGGAGACCCAGCACCTGCCACCTCCCAGCGTATTAACAGGGGTCCTCCCTGAACCTGGGGTTCTCCGCAGCTCCCTGTCCCCCTGCCCTGCACCTCTAGTCAGTGCTCTTCTGACGAGGGTTCCAAATTCTAACACGTGATCCCAAAGGCTTTCATCTATCCCAGTGGTTCTCAACCTTCCTAATGCCGTGGCCCTTTAATACAGTTCCTCATGTTGTGGTGACCCCAACCATAAAATTATTTTCATTGCTACTTCATAACTGTAATTTTGCTACTGTTATGAATCGTAATGTAAATATCTGATGTGCAGGAGACGCCCCAAAGGGGTTGTGACCCACAGGTTGAGAACCGCTGATCTATATCTTGGCTTTCCTCTACTCGCCCCATCAAAGTCACTCTCTGACTTTTTTCTTCCCTTAATTGCCACTTCATTATACTGTATTCGGGGAACAAGAGGAGCAGTTCAAAAGGTGGACAATTCAACCCACTCGGTGTGTCCATTTTCTGCAAGTTTGAGTAATGCAATCTGGTGAGAAAAGAAGCAGAAGCCAGGAACTGGCGGATGGCAGGAGAAGATAGTTTTCTGTGGACTTTTGGAAACTGATTTCAAAGTAAAATCTCCAGTTGGAACCCCCCTTGGAGGTAAATAATCCATAAATGTAGAATTATCAACTTTAGAAAAGAGTGCTTTGCACTACTCAATAAATCTGTGGGTCTCTTACCCCCATGGATTGGGCAAGCTGGAGGGGAAGGTCCATGTGTAGAACTAAATTTCAATGTAATTGGTTTTCCTAAGGATTTTATTATATGTAGTTTATTTATTTTATTTATTTATTTATTTTTGAGACAGAGCCTCAAGCTGTCACCCTGGATAGAGTGCTGTGGCATTCACAGCTCACAGCAACCTCCAATTCCTGGGCTCAAGTGAGTCTCTTGCCTCCGCCTCCCAAGTAGCTGGGACTACAGGTGCCCGCCACAATGCCTGGCTGTTTTTTGGTTGCAGTCGTCATTGTTGTTTTGTTTGGTGGGCCAGGCTGGATAAGCATTATCACGAAAAGGCATCCATAGTTTCCCCAATTTGCCACAAGTGTTTAATGGTACCAAAAAAATTTCCAGTCTTCTCTGATCCTGGAATACCAAGCCCTGGAACTGGCAGGGTGCTAGACCTCATGAAATCATTTTCTAGGTCTTTAAGAGGCTTACAGATGGGATTATGTTGTTTCCCCACATTTAACTTCCCTGTGGAAATCTTAGTTGGTGTGTAACAAAGAAAGAAAAAAAGGAGAAACAAAGAAAGAGTGGTTCTCTTCTTTGGAGACAGAGTCTAACTCTGCCACCCTGGGTAGAGTGCCATCATGTCATATCTCACAGCAACCTCAAATTCTTGGACTCAAGTGATCCTCTGGCCTCCACCCTCTGAGTAGCTGGGACGACAGGCACCAGCTACAATGCTCGGCTAATTTTTTATTTTCAGTAGAGATGGAGTCTCGCTCTTGCTTATGCTGGTCTCGAACTCCTCAGCTTAAGCAATCCATATACTTAATCTTCCCGGACTGCTAAAATGACAGGTGTGAGCCACCGCACTGGGCCTGGTGATTCTCTTCTAATGTCTATAAGATCCCCCTACACACACTGCTATGAATAATCATGGGTTAATCATCTGTACTCTCTCCTGGCCTGTAAATTCTGGAAGGGCAGGGGCAATGTTAAATCTTTGTATCTCAGTTATGGATTGAACATTTGCGTGCTCCTCCTCCCAGATCTATGTATTGAAATCCTATCCCCAAGGTAATGGAATTAGGAGTGGGGCCTTTGGGAGGTGATTAGGTCTTAAGAGTGGAGCCCTCATGACTGGGATTAGTGCTCTTATAAAGGGGACCCCAGAAACCTCCCCTGCCCCTTCTTTCATGGGAGGACACAGCAAGAAGGCAACCATCTACCAACCAGAAATGGGCGCTCACCAGGACACGGAATCTCTTGGCACTTTGATCTTGAACTTGCAAGCCTCCAAACTATGAGAAATAAATCCCACTTGTGCTATTCTGTGGCAGCAACCCAGAGGCACTCAAACAGTAGGACTCTGATGAGCACTGGTTGAATGCATGGAAAGAGAAGAAGGTTCTACCACACACAGATTCTCTCATTTCCGTGGGTAAATTTCCCTCCCTTGAGTAAATCCTAGATCTTTTCCCTTGGTCTCAGAGATCTGTTTAGAATGCTCAGTCTTTTCTTCTTATTTGGGCCACATGGAGGAGAAGTTGGCATAGAGTCTGTCCCCTGGGTTCAGGGCCGGGCTGTGCCTTCTCACCCACATGGACATTTTCCCTCTCTTCTCCTCTCTGCATGTCGCAGAGTGAAGACTTACATTCTGTTGAGAAACCCTGCACAACTAGCAAAACGGCCGCTTGCTTGTGGATTTATTTGGGTATCATGGCAATAAATGAAAGAACAAGCTTTCCTTGAACAATGACTCCAGACAGGCCAAGCATCCCTCCCAGACTCAGAGGACACCTTCTTTCCAAGGGCAAGTGCAGCATTCACCACCCTCTACTGAGCAATAGAGCAAATCTCAGAACTTTCAAAGGACTTAAGTCACGCACAAAATCTTTTCTAAGGACAACAGAAATAAATCAAGATTAGAGGTCAGCAACAGCAGATACTTAGAAAATCCTCAAATATTGGGAAATAAGGAACCTTTCTCAGTGCTTGGCACAAAGTAGGTCTTTGAGAATGTCAGCTCCATCCCCTAATCCCTGTTCCCACATCATTCTCCATTTCTGTTGCTATTAAAGGTGAAGGGCAGCAAAAGGCCACAGGCATGTCCCAAGTCCTATCATCCGCTGCCTGGTCTGCACAGCGAGCTGGGATGAGTTTACTTTGAACTCGGCCCTGACCTTTCACCAGATCCAGACTATGAAGATCTCTGCCAAAATGGGGTCCCACTCCACTCTCACTCTGGGGACTGCCAACATTGCTGAAGGGGCTGTCCAGATGTGGGATAAGGCCTGATATTGAAGATAGATCTTGCTTTGCTCATTTAGAATGTTTGCTAGCAAACAAAATCAAATTAGTTTTGTTTAGGGAACATAACTGTCATGTCCTGAGGAACAAAACCGAAGTAGCACATCAAGAAGGCCCGCCTGATATTAGAGGATTCCCGTGACAGCAGCAGCAGAGAAATCCAGCAAGACCTTGGATAAGCCAAGTCATTCAAAGTGAATGTTGAGAGAGGCCCTGACATGCTTTGGATTGAAAGATGAAGTGGGATCTAAATTTTACTAACGAGTTGGCCTGAGCTTTTCAAGGCTGCAATCCTATCCATGCTTTTGGTTCCTTAATAAGAATGGGCAGTTGGGGTGCTAATAACCTGCCACCTTTAGGACCCCAAAAGTGAAATGATGTGTTACTGCCAGACACATGAAATGAATAAACAACACCATCTCCTGAAGCAAAACTGGTCGCAACATCATTTTCCTGCACATCAGGGTGAGTAAGTGGGAAATTAAGACCTTAATTAAAACACACCTGAAGAGGTTGGCCCCCCTTCAAAATTCTTCAGAAATCATTCATGGGACGTTCCCACCAGGATTCCATTGAAAGAAGGGAGCTAGAAACAGGTGAGAAAACAGCCTGGCTTTGCCACTTCCTGGCCCTGGGACCGTGGGCAGGAGGTTCAACTCAGTTCCTCAACTGTAAAATGGGGGTGCTAGTCTCGAAGGACCGGCCTCCGCAGGTCGGTGTGAAGACTGAATGAGATGCTGTGG
Organism: Arctocebus calabarensis; assembly: GCA_963573935.1. Taxonomy (NCBI): domain Eukaryota; kingdom Metazoa; phylum Chordata; class Mammalia; order Primates; family Lorisidae; genus Arctocebus; species Arctocebus calabarensis. The sequence continues at coordinate 23,954 of CAUYON010060930.1, forward strand.
CCAAGATGCTAGACAAGCGCCGAGCAGGTGAAAAGGAACAACACCCAGCACTGGGCATGCAGGCCAAGCCAGACACCGCTGGAGCCCCAGAGGGGGGATTCAAATTCAGTCTGACCCCAGATCCTTAAGAAACTTCCAGGTGAGGCTGGATGCTGTGGGTCACACCTGTAATCCTAGCTACTTGGGAGGCTGAGGTGGGAGATCTTTCAAGTCCAGAAGTTTCAGCCTGGGTAACAGAGCAACACCCCATCTTGGGGAAGGAAAAGAAAGAGAAAAGCACCGTGGATAAGAGCAGAGACTCTGGTGTCTGATGAACTAATCTGACATAATTAAGCTGTGTAACTTTGGGGAAGCAACTTACCATCTCTGGTCCTGGGTGGGCATACCCTCAGAGAAGGGGGCGCTGTAATGCTCTGTGCAGATGTGCTGACTCCCTGGGCCACTGCCTGGGGATCAGGCTTGGCGCCGGTCCTGCCAGGATGCTGATGCTCATGTTCCAACCCCACTCGGTGTGTCCCTCCTCTGCAGTATTATCCTCTGTCCACTGCCCACCGGCTAGCATGTCTCACGGAGCTGCTAACTAATTCATGTGCTAAAAAAGGAAAGTCCCAAGAACCAACAAGAAATGGGACTTGAACTATTACTATCACTAGAGATAAGTTTCTGCTGAAAACAACTCGTCAACTCACAGCTAGATTTAGGGATCTGACTTCATCCCTTTTGCAAAACACATTTCTGCTAAATAACTGTGACTCGATGTCATTTGAGTTTTAACAATTTGACAGCTGCCCAGGGAAGGACCTTTCTCCCTGGACCACAGAGTGTCTCTACTAATCTTTGTGTTTTATTGTGTAAAACGGAACGACAGATTGGAGATTTTAATATAAAAACACATTTAATTTATGCCCTCCTCTTGCTCTGTACAAACTCAAATCTTGAGAGTCTTATTTTGTGCCTGGGCTTAACTAGGTGTTTTTGATAATCAGTCTTTAAGTCAAAGATTCTAAGATACCCGTCTTTTCAAATTTCAACATCTCCAAAAATAGCTCTGAATTTTCCAGCAGCATCATGCAGTAGTTTAAGTGGAAACATTTGTTTCTTAGCGCACATAAGTTAATAGCGAATTGCACAATTGATGGCATCTTAGATTCGAGGAACTTTGTGCATGTGTGCCGAGAAACATGTTTCAAGGAAAACCAAACTTGTTTTTCTCTAAACAACAACCACATGAATACATATTATCATTCCTAAACTACAGATGAGAAATCTAATGCAGCAGTTTTTTTGAGTGCTAAAAAATTTTTGCTCAAGATTGCCTAGCTTCATGTGTAGAAAGAAGGAAGGTTAGGGTGAGATTTTCGTTACTATTGCAGATTACAAAAAGACACGAATCTCTGTCTTTATGCATTACTGCAACTTAGTGTTGTAAAACAACAATCGTTTTATGTTCCTCCTGATTTTTTGATCCTGGGCTTAGCTGGGTGGTTCTTGCTCACACCTGTAATCCTAGCACTCTGGGAGTCCGAGGCGGGTAGAATGCCTGAGCTCACAGGTAAGAGCAAGACCCCGACTCTAAAAACAACCAGGCATAGTGGCAGGCGCCTGTACTCTTAGGTACTTGGGAGGCTGAGGTAAGAGAATCAATCACCTGAGCCCAAGAGTTTGAGGTTGCTGTGAGCTATGATGCCATTGCACTCTAATGAAGGTGACAAAATGAAACTCTATCTCCAAAAAAAAAAAAAAAAAAAAAGATAAGACATTGCCTAGTCTCCTGAGAGTAGACAACTGTCCTGGCCACCAGCAAGTCAACTGTCTCACTTTTGTGACACTGAAATTTCTGCCTATAAACATAACCTCAAAAACCCAATCCTTTGACCGTTGGCATCCTCAAAACATTTAAAATGCACTACCGAGCCCAGCTCCCGTAAATGGAGCTGTGGTCCGCCTGTGGAAGAATTACCTCTGCTGCATCATTCAATGCTCTGGACGCTGTCCTCCACAGCGGTTCTGCTTGGAAGAAGAGTTTAGCCAGCAAGGACACAGAAGTGTTTAAGAAAGTTGAGCTTGTCACAACCCAAGAGCACAATGTTTTGGCCCCATCAGATGGTCCATCTCCCAGGGCAGAATTCGAGAAGGAGATTTTGAAGGACTGGCAACCTGTAGTGAACCTGACTCAGAAGCGATTTCCCGAGTAATATTGACCAAAGTACAGACCAGCGTAAAACGTGCATAAAGCAGCCGATGAAGTGAAAGAAGCAAGTCAGGATGACACCAAAGTTACAGTGACTCCAAAAGAACAGCACGTCAGGCATCTGATAATGCAGTTGAAGTCACTTGCTAAGGAAAAATGCCCGGATATGCTGAGTGGTGCAGCCAGCATAGAGTGCTTTCTCCACTTACCTTTGAGATAAGAATAAGAAAAAGACCAAGATTGACTTTTTTTTTTTTCAGAAAGAATGATTAAACAATGAGAAAACAATAAATGTAGTAACTTTGTATGACATTGTATATATGATTTCTTGTGCTTTTTTTTCTAAACGGAATCTCACTGTCACCCTCTGTAGAGTGCAGTGGTGTCATAGCTCATAGCAACCTCAAACTCTAGGGCTCAAGCAATTCTCTTGCCTCAGCTTCCTCAAAGCTGGGACTACAGGCGCCTGCCACAATAGCCAGCTATTTTTTGAAATGAGGTCTTGCTCTGGCTCAGGCTGGTCTTGAAACTCAGGCAATCCACCTGCCTCTACCTCCCAAGTGCTAGGATTATAGACGTGAGCCACCAGGCCCAGCAATTTTATTGTGCTTTGATGATGTGTGATTTTGTATGTTATTCTTTAATACAACATAAGGCCTAGTTTCTTATGTTGGATCCCTCCATACGGTGGGGGAGGGGTCACCTTACAGAAGTTCTATATATTTTTGAATAATCTTTGTTTACTTTCAAAAGTTAAGAGGGCATAAATGTCTTATGCTATATGTATTGCTTTTGTTTAAAAGCTTGAGTCCAGGGAGGCACCTGTGACTCAAGGAGTAGGGTGCCGGCCCCAAATACCAGGGGTGGTGGGTTTAGGCCCAGCCCCAGCCAAAAAACTGCAATAATAATAATAATTAATAAATAAATAAATAAATAATAGCTTGAGTCCAAGCTGTAGTCTGTGTCCTCTGTGATTTCGTTTCCTCGGTGTTCTGTAGTTCTCTTTGCAGATATATTTATTTCACCTCTCAGTTAAATACATTCCCAGGGGCTTTATTTTCTTTGTAGCTACTGTAAATGATACTGACTCCTGCCTCAGTACATAAAAATGATACAGAACTAAATACATTGATTTTTGTACCCTGAGATTTTGCTGAATTTATTTATTAATTCCAAGGGACCATTGGTGGAATGTTTGAGGTTTTCTAGATATGAGATCGTGTCATCAATAAAGAGCAATAGTTTGACCTCCTCTTTCCTGATTTCCTCTACCCCCAATTTTTTTCTCTTAATCAATTGTTCTGGCTAGGACTTCCAGCTCTATGTTGAATAGAATTGGTGACAGTGGGCATCCTTATCTTGTTCCACTTCTTAAGGGGAATACTTTTAACCTTTCCCCATTCAGTATGATGTTGGCTATGGGTTTGTCCTAGTTGGCTTTTATAATTCTGAGATATGTTCCTTTTATGCCTAGTTTGTTGAGAGTTTTTAATCATGAAAGGGTGCTGGATTTTGATAAATGTTACATAATGTCTCAACTGTATATATCAATATAGATAGAGGGCTGTCCACAAATTATCCTGCCATTGTTAATATGATTTTTCATATTACATGGCTGGATACTTTCCAGACATCCTATGTATAATTTATCCTGTGTATAATGTTATATATAAGCATCAAAAGTATATGAAATTTATAACAAGGGGAGAAAAGTCAAGAAGAGATGATAAAGGAGATAGTTATGATATTAATAACAATATAACATAATAACACCTACACTCCTCTCCCACCATTTCCTAAGAGCTTTCTCCATGGAAGCCACTCTTCTTAGTACTTCTTCAAGTGCTAACTCATTTGGGTAACTCACTCAGAACCACAAAGCTGGATGGCAGGCGGGCTGCTTACATGCAACCAAAGCAACTGTCCTCTAAAGCAGTGCTTTATTCAAAATATACTTATTGAGAGCATAATGAAGTCACCAGAGGTACTCTAAGCATCTTTGGGAAATAGAAATTCAAAGAGCAGGAGAGGAGGTTAAGTACTTACTTGCTCACTCACCCCGCAAGCATTTATTTACTGATTCCTTATAAGAGGGCAGGCACTGGAGATACAGGTACGGATAAAATGAAATCTCTGGCCTTTAAGAACTCCCAGTCTCATCTGCCCAGAATGCTGTATCTTCTAATTTCTGACATTTCTAATTCTGGGAAGGTACACTGCTTGTAAAAGACAAGGTCTTTTGGTCTCTGGCCACAGGTGCGAAGTGGAACTTTGCCAGTAACTCTAGACATGGGGTCACCCTAAGTCCCCCTCTGAAGTGCAAAGCCTGAAGGGCAGGAACCATCCCCACAAACCCTCTCTGCCCCGTCTAGTTCATTTAAACTGACTTTTTGGGTCAGGAAATTTATTTCTGATGCTATCCTCACCTCACTCCCACAACACCAAGCATTTCAGATCAAGTATCTGTGAATCATAGGTCAGGCTGACTCATTTCTTAAAGTTTCCAACTTGTGAATGAAAACAATATTGATGGCTTGGAGGATGATCAAATATAGGGAAAGACAATGAGAATCGCTCTACATTTATCTATGCAAACCAGATCTGCAAGTATTTTATTAAAATGAGAAAGGCTATGTCAACCAGTTTGATGAAAATATTTCAAACTGTATCTAAAACCAGCACATTGTATCCCATGATTGCATTTATGTACACAATCATGATTTAATAAAAAAAAAAAAGAGTACTTAGTGCATGTTTCTACTCAGAGAATAAACCTTCTAGATGGTTCTGTTTTAAAGAGAGTTATTG
>CAUYON010060931.1:0-33633 GCA_963573935.1 Arctocebus calabarensis
TGGTTATAGACGCAGTTAAAAAAATACATCAAACATGGTTTAAACAGTTGATATTTAAGTATTAGGTTCTTGAATAAATTTTGAGAAGTCAGACCTCTACAAGGGAGAGATGGGCAATTATAGTAGAGTCAAGAGTGGGCTCCTCTCTGGTTAGAGGAGTCTGGTTTCCATGGAGACCAGGAAAGCATTATCTGTGGTTTTGCAGCTTGCCTCATAGGGCACCCACCCCAATTCCAACAGGAACAAACAAGGGACAAAACACAGAGCTCTCCTGGCAAACACGCTAAACGTCCACAGACTGAGGAGTTTGCTGCATAAATCAGTTTCCTCCAGCTTAATTTGCTTCCCGAGGCTTTCTAGGCAACATGTGGAAGTGAATTGAAAGACACCATTCATGCTGGGCAGTTTCTCTGACTGATGAGGTGACTGTAAAGGCAAACGTGTGGCGAATGGAGAACATGAGTTCACCTGAGGCGATCAAAGTCTCTAGTGCTATGCAAGAACATCAATCTGAGGGTGGATATTTGCTTTAGGTGGAAGCCAGCTTCCTGGACTCTCCATTTTCATCTTGGTATAGCTTATGATTAATAGCATGGCCTTTGGAATCAGACAGTCCAGATATGAAGCCCAGGTCTGTCCCTCAAGAGATTTGTAACATAGTACTTGATCATTTTATTCCTTACTTTCCACATCCCTAAAATAAAGATAATTATCATTACCTTATATGATTATAGGAAAAAGCAATATATTGTATAAACTTTGTGCAATGTTTAGCACTCCGTAGGCTCTCAATGGAGGGCAGCAACATTTACTTTCTTTCCCTTTCAATCTGTTAAGACTATATTGTTTTAAATTCCAGATAAAATATTATAGGAATGTGAAAGATCTTACCTCTTACCCACAGAAAAAATGCTATTGAGTTTTTATTCCATTGATAATACTATTTGTTGAAACATCTTATTTTATAGCATCTTAATTGGACAAAATATTAAATCAATTAAGTGAAAGCGAAAATTTTAGTTAAAAGGACTCTTTACACACAGAGATGAAAATTCTCATCATTGTGCAAATTACAGTTATTTGAGAGTATAGATTATTTCTGCCTGTTTCCTTGCCTTCCTATCCTTTTGAAACTCTCACACTCAGGTTCCAAGATTTATTTCTAGTGTTGGCCTCTCCTTTGTCTCCTATCGTCGCCCAGACTCTGAATCTGCTCAGTTCAGGCATTCACTATGAGAATCTGGGTTGTCCTGTTAACAAAAATCGTGGTCAAGTTAAAGAGGAAAAGGCAGCCTCCCCAACAATATTTGATAGTGGTATAGGTGGAGTATGATGGAGTCTGTTCTTAAAGAAGGGATCAATCTTCAACTTGGACTTGGTCTCAGCTACTGTTCATTACATGAGCTAAACATAGGATCTGGTCATAAACATGATGGAGAACAGAGAGCACTTCAGGACCACAGGTACTGATTCAAACACACACACACAACTAACTCCATTCCCACTAGTAAGTAACCAGCCGTGGGCTTTTGCCAGAGCTTTCTTTGCAATAGAGTTAAGAAATGCCACGTGTAATGTGATTTTGAAGCAAGTGCAATTTTATTTTATCACTTTATTTTTTTTCATTTCAGGTGAATATGCGGGTAGAAAGAAGCAAGTGCAACTTTAGGTAGTGAGAACAAGGAAGGGAAGATGACAGCCCAGGGGTGCTTGAGAGTGTGAGTCCGTGGGAAGATGAAGAGCAGAACCAGAACGAGGTAAGAGAAAAACCTGCTCTGGCTGGAACAGACCAAATCACTTATCTAGTGAGCTAGTGAGGGGACCCTAGAAATTCATTTTGAAGTATAGTTTACAATATTTTTAATTTCTTTATATATAGTTATACTACAGTTATAAGCAAATATTATATACATAGCTCTTAGCACATAGTAAATTTCAGTTCAATTCAATAATTTTTTTTGTAGTCTTCATAAAGCCCTCATTTAAACATTCTCCATTTATCCCTCCAAATAAATATATAAAGTAGGATTAATCTTCCTTGTTTTGTCCAAATTCCAAATTCTGTTTCCCATAGTGTGGGGGCGCGGGGGGGGGGGTCTGCTTGATCTCTGTTTGACCTCCTCCTTCTCTTTCTCCTTCTCCCTTATGCTTTGCTTTTTTCCTTTTTTTCTTCCTCACACATATACTGGCAATGGGTCAGAACTGATGTCCTTCCTGTTGGTGCCCTTGGCTAAGAAAGCATTGTTTTGAAAGTTAAGAAATGACGTATATAAGGAACAGGTTCCGTATACTCTCAGTGGGCACACTTCTTGATGGGTCTATTTTTGTGGGTCTGGTAAATATCTCTTACTTGAGACCAGGGAATGAGAACAGTAAGATTATTGAAAATTAATGCTGTTTTGGTCATTTACATTTAAAGACATTATTGGAGTTTGAGTGTAATGCAACTGTCTTATGATTTTCCCCACTTGATTGCCCACTGCTAGCCTATAAATGCCCCTAGGGTAATCTGTTTTATTAACCTGTGTGTTTCAGCTGCCTAGAACAATGCTAGGCACATAGTAGACACAAAAATATTTACTGAATGAGTTGCTGTTGGAGAACTTGAGGCATAGCAAGGTTTCAACATTATGTGGGGAATTGGCAAGAGTAAAATGGATGAGGAAGCTACATTGTTAGTTGCTTAGAAAGCAAACAACTTACGTATAATTCATGTGTGTAAGAGGAACTTTGCTCTCTCCAAGTATCTCATTGTTTTGCTGTCATACTGCTTGTTTTAAGATCTTTTCAGCATAGTATTAAAAATTTGGGCATTAATGTAGCATCTTAATTTTCCATAGTTACCGCTTTTAAGACTCTATTGAGTAGAGCCAACTGTTCTCTCTGTTCTTCACTCTCACCTTAGCTGCATCTGCCTGGCACCTGTACTGCACAGGGCCACTTCAGGGGGTGACTGCTGCTATGACTTTGCAAACTATTAAAGAATTTATTACAGCAGAGAGCATAAAACAGTATTAAGGAGCATCTATTTGTTTGTAAGCTATTAAATATGTTATAAAAATTTAATAATAAATAAGAATATAATAATGAGCTAGCTAGTCCTCAATACTTATGCTTAATATACATGACCCTACCTATAAAATTATCAATTAAAAATGGTAATTTTAGCCTTCAATGTTCCCTTCCTTCTCCTTTCTTTTTTCTTCCTGCTTTCTGTGTTTTCCCTCTCCTCTCCTTTTCCTATAAATATTTATTAAATACATACAACATGTGCAACACTGCTATGCACCAGCTTGCAGAGTTCAGTCGGTTGTCATTGTCAGAAGCTCGCCTTATAAGGGAGGAAGCAGGAGGTGTAGACAGTATGATCCAGTATGGTCCTCTCTGGAGGGTGGTATGTCTGAGCAGCTATGTAAGCACAAAGGATAGTGACTCAGCTCGGGCTGTGATTAGCTTTAGAAGGGATTCCCAAAAGAGAAACTTTGAAAGATGAGTAGGATTTCTATAGGAAGCCGAGGGAGATAAAGGTTTTTCCAGAGGCGTGGGTGTTGCTTATCTCTTCAATTTCCATTTTCTCTTCATTTTTTCCCTGTTAGGGAGGAAGCGGCAGGTTTAGACAGAATCTTGTCTGGTGACTTGTGAGCAGAATCTTGTCTGGTGGCTTCGTGAATCCCTGAAGGTTTGGCACCCTCACCCCCAGGGGTTCAATATTGACTATCCTTACCTGATGCTAACAGTTGCATTGCCCTCATCATGGCAGGTATAGGAGAGGTTGCAAGATTCAGTTCTAGCCCCTGAGATAGATTTGAGGGAAGATTTACTATGGAGTTTCTAGAACATCCCGGGAGAGGTTGGGATGGTCCCTTCTAACTTTTATGTGGGACAATGTCGGAACATGGAATTTGAAAGCAAGACATATATTTGCCACTACCGGAGACAAATTTGAGGAAAAACACTTCTAAGAACAGCATTAAGCCAGAAATCAACCAATCCTGGAACCACCAACGGGAAATATGAGTCCTTATTATGTCTGATAATAAATTACTCTAGTTTGTCAGTGATTCTGAGTGACAAAATCATTCTGATAAATTTCAAAGCTAAGTTGCAGAGATATCAATTCTCATAGTTCTACATTCTGCACGCTGACATTAAAGACCTGACCAAAGTCTTCTGGGGACCCTATGATTTTGAAATGAGCAATTAAGATGAATAAGCAACAATTTCCATGAGGTTGGGGATTAAGGAGAAGGGCCAAGTCTCATAAAACTACGTTTTGTATTTAGTAGTTATAGTGCACCTCTTTCATGTTATTAACGTTCCCTTAACCTTTCCCCCCATGATCTTAATATTTTTGAAGAATGCAGGATTGTTGTTTTATCAAATTTTCCACAATTTGTGTTGATCTGACTGATTTTTCAATTTTCATAGGTTCAGGTTAACCCTTTTGACAAGGATACAGTATCACCTACGAATATTGTGTCATCACCAGATTGTCCCATCACAGTTTACCCCATGATTGGTTGCAATTACTTTGATCACCTGGTTAAGATGATGTCACCATATCTCTTCCTTATAGAGATCTGTCTCCTCTTTTAATATATTATATGTGGGTAATACTTTAAGACTGTGTAAACTATCTTATTATCCAATAATTCACATCTATAGTTTTAGCATCCATTGATAATCCTTGTCAATTATCAGTTATTACACTGGGAGGTGCAATATTTCTACTGTTATAATCTTTATTAGTTAGCATTTTAAGCTTTATAATCAATATTTCTACTGTTTTAATGTTTATTAGCTAGCATTTTTCTTCAAAGAGCTTTTTCTTTCCTTATGTGATAGAACTCCAGCCTCCTTGGGTCTGGATATTGTACTCTTAGTAATGCAACCTAAATTGCAACAAAGTATTTCTCACAGTCAGGACACACAGTTCACTTAAAAAAATAAATTTTAATTTCATTTGAACATGTAGAATTTTTTTTTTTTTTTTGAGACAGAGCCTCAAGCTGTCACCCTGGAAAGAGTGCTGTGGCATCACAGCTCACAGCAACCTCCAATTCCTGGGCTCAAGCGAGTCTCTTGCCTCCGCCTCCCACGTAGCTGGGACTACAGGCGCCCGGCACAATGCCCGGCCATTTTTTGGTTGCAGCCGTCATTGTTGTTTGGTGGGCCCTAAATCATTTATGGCCTATTAAAGCACTGAATAGTGAGAATTAATTAGAAATGTTCATATAATTCAGAGGGTAGCTTACTTTTTTTTGTTTTTGCTTTTTAGCATCCTGACTTATTTCATTTTTATATATTCAAACCTCTCTGTGACTTGCATGTATCTTTCTGGCCTCTTACAGTAGTTGATTTACCTTCTGTCACTGGACTGCAGATATATGCCTAGCAATAAAAATCATCACCTAATATTTATGGAAACAATTGTAACACTCTCTGGAGCTACACAGTTATCTACCAGAGAATTTTCTCCACTGCAATACTGTATGTTAACATGTCAAGGCTTAAATGTTTTTATTGCATGCTAAAATTAAATGAGAATTATAAACCCTAAACATAGGAATCAAATGATAGAATATTGCAACTTCCCTGAAGGAAACCCTTGAGAGACTGTTAATATTTAAGCATATTAATTAAGCAGAAAATGGACTAAATAGCTGGCAATTAGAATCATCTGGCTCACTCCAGAAAGAATATAACACAGACTGTAGACAGTAAAAATCATTTCTTTTCAAGGACATGCTGATCGGTTTTTTGTTTGGTTTAGTTTGGTTCATAAAATCCTATGAATTCCTGAACTAGTGTTTCTCTCACGAGCATAATCATTCCCCAAACAAGCTTATAGAAGAAGCAGATGCGGCTTTTCAGCCCATAAAGACTGCATGGGGCTGTAGCAGTTAAACATCCTTCTCAGCTGCATCTTCATAACTACAATTTGGCATTGCTTTTTAATTTATCAAATTGAAAAAAAAACATAAGGCAAAAATTACGAGTCATTTCTCTCGTTAGTTATCCTGATTACACGGATTCAGCATGAACAAGACAGATGCTAATTTGTGCATAAAGCAAACTCCTTTTGACAGGAAAATATACATACGTTGTAGCTGCAAAAAGACAACAAGGGTGCTGTTGAAAACCATTCTGGGATTTATGCGGAAAATTTCCGGTGAAAAGACAGGAGTTCTTACTGTATCACATTAACAATAATTCCTAGAGAAAGAGCGTGAGTAAAAGCACCCAAACAAAATTCGTCCCACGGAGCCAGGTGGCTCAGTGATTAAAATTTTTTAACCAGTGTGAGTCCAAGTAAATCAAGGAAGGTGGGTATGATTGAGAGAAAACAGCTTGCTCAAATGTAATACCATTTCTGTTACATAAATCCCAATGTGACCTTCAGCAATTCCCTTAATTTCTTTAGGCTCCTGTTATCGCATTTCTAAATTCAAGATGTTTGGGTTACATGATGGCTTGTGTACCTTTTAGCTATAACATTTGATATAGGGATACTATTTCTGGGGCTATGTAGAATGAGTTTGTGATCTAAGCAGCTATGAACTGTCATAAATTTAGAGATAAATAACCCCTGTGACAGGTGGATTTTCCCCAATTCCCATTATAACCTAGAAAAGTTGTTATTAAAAGCAATTAATTTCCTGATAACCGTCTAAGTGCCTAAATGCCATAAATTCAGGACCCAGACAGCGGAACAAGGATAATAGGCACCAAGAACGATGGCACAGCTAGGCTTTAGAAGAGTTTAAGACTAAAGTTTAAAGCTGAAATCTGAGCAAATTCCTCCTACTTAACCTCAATAAAATCATACTCTTTTTTTCTCAATGCTATAAAACCTCCCAACTGCTCCTTCCTCATCTTGTTTTCAATTCTGTTTCTCTATCACTATGTCCTTTGTCCCTTTAATTCGGTCTTCTATTATAATTAACCATAGTACAACCTCCATAGTTGACCACCTGCCTATCTCGACCACCTCTTCAGTTGACCCAGGTCACAGACCTGACAGACACCACATCTACTAACATTTAGTTCCTGTGTCGGCCACCTCTGTATACTGACCAGTCTGTTACAGGTTGTTGGGAGGTCAACGTACAGAGGATCTACTGTATTTATATGTTAATCCTTCCCACTGTTTAATAAATTTCTTGAGCCCTTAGACACTTCTCTTTCACTTTTCTGTTCATTTTTCTTTCCTTTTATCCCCCACACCCAGACTTCATGGTCTAAATATAGTACATACTCAAATCTGCTTGTTAAAGTGAATATTATTTTGATCAACAAATGTGAATACACACAAAAGAGCATCAAAGTCATTGAGTTTGGGCAGAAGGTGGTGGCTCACACCTGTAATCCTAGCACTCTGAGAGGCCGAGATAAGAGGAGTGCTAGAGCCACGGAGTTTGAGACCAATCTGAGCAACAGAGAGAGACTGTCTCTACAAAAAAAATTAGCCAGGTGTGATGGCAGGGGCCTCTTGTCCCAGCTACATGAAGGCTGAGGCAGGAGGGTGGATTGGGCCCAGAAGTTTGAGGTTGCAGTGAGCTATGAGCATGCTACTGCACTGTAGCCCCTCTACAGAGTGAGACCTTGTCTCAAGAAATAAAAAAGATCATTGAATTTCAACAGTTTCTTGATGGAAATGACTAGTTGCCTTAGTTCTGCAGATGCAATCTCTAAGCATTAGCCTCATTACTCCAAGTAAACATCTCACATAAATTAAAAGAACCAACTTCTACGCTCTAATTGTTATTGATTAACAATTACTGATATGTATTTTCCTCTTTCTCATTATGACTGTGAGCACTTAAGTTCTCATTAATCTCTGGTGGACATGAAATGAGACTCAGCTTCTGGAAGTCAGTGAATACGTCTTCTCCAGCCCTGCACTTCTGTGTCTGGCACTGACTGAGCACCTGCACTGGGCACGGTTATTGACTGGAATAATACTTACCTTTTGGGAAGGACAGGATTTGGTGGGGGAACTTTGTAGAGAAAACAATAGATTCTTTTGTTCTTGGCTGAATTACAAAGAGGAGGTACTTCCAAGAAAATTGTAAATAATGGCAGTTCTCTATGAACTATAGTATTTATAATATTTTCAAAGTACTAATGTCTTTCTAACTAGTCTCAATTTAATAATATATTACTTTTTAATCAACTCACATCAGGGGAGAATAAGGCTCAGCTGAACACCAAGGGAATCATGTCAACATTTTAGATTGAACCATCTGTTTGACTATTTAAAGCGTTTATCTCATTTTCTGCTTTGTCTGAGATGTTAAAAAATAAGTTTATAATTCTTTTTTTTTCTCTTTTCTAGCATGTTACTGAGTCAGGTTTTTCCCCCCATTTAATGAACTGATTAATAGTTTATTAAGAGTTTTTTTTCAGTCTATATTTTTCCAGTTCATAAGATTCATTCTGAGTTCCCACTACATGCTAAACAAAGTATTAGCATTATCTGTGGGAGAAAAATTAGAGATCCCCAATTCAGCTTTTTAAACTCTGAATTAAGACTTTGGGTAAGGTTGGCAGTAATGCATGTTAATAAACTTATTTTACCACCTGTCATCTGGGTCCCTGGCCATGTGTAGTGGGCTGTGCATCTGCCCAGCAGAGATTCTAACAGTCTCCTCCTTTTCCATAAGATGGCTTTCAACTGCCCTCTCTACTTAAATAACTTCTCAGTTACAGGGAGCCTCCCTCAGGCAACACCTGGGAAGGGCACTTGGGAAAATCTGGCACTGTTGGTTGCAGGTGTTTCAAAGCCTGGCATGCAGCCATGATACCCTTGGTCATTTTGAAGATATTCAGTGTACTGGCTGCTCAGAATTCGCTGGTGTTATGTTCTCTCTGTTCTCCTGTGACATGTAGGATATTATTCCTTTATACTCTATATAATAAGAACATTTTAAAAAAACCTCTAAATGTATAAAGAGCTCTGTGCTTAGATTTATGTAGAAAATGTTGCATGCTGTGTGCTTCTCTTGCACTTTCTTAATGTGCATTAGCACACGAAGAACCTCAAGAGTTTGTTTAGCTTCTCTGCCTCAGCTCTTACCCAACTTACTGACCATTCCACATTCTCTCTCTTTCCCCATCCCCTCCTGATACACTCATTCCTCCTCCTTCTCTTTTTTTGGTAGAACATCTACTATTAACATTTTAATCTCTGATGCACTGTTTGGAAAATCTCCTCTGGATAGGTTAGAATTTATTTTGAAATGAACTCAGCCTAGCAGGAAACTGTAGACATTGGTCCAGATTGCACACCCTTGGTGGTTTGCTCTCGCTGTGTTGCTTTTGGTCACTATATCCTCATAAAATTCTTGTAAAACCAATTTCTGTATTTGCTATAAGAATTTCTAGCCATTGTTTTCCCTAAGGAAATTCATATGAAAACATTTTAAAGAAAAATTTCTTTTAATTACTAAAGGAATTTTGCTTCTCCCAAAGAAGTTTTATTTCTGCATCATGGATAATGGGTGTTTTCAGCAACACCATTTCTAACTAAAAAAGCAATAATAAAGGTATAATGTCAGTTAGCAAGATGTCAGGAGATAGTTTGGCTTAGAGTATGATAAATTTAGCAGCTCAAGGCCATTCACGAATTTATGATTTTTTCAGCTCTGCCATGTTCAGTATCGATGCCATTCTCAAACTGTCTTTGGTCATGGCTGTATAATAGGTACAGCAGCAACAGAGTCAGATCCTCACACAATAGCATCAATAACAGGGGTGTCCAACCCACAACTCAAGGGCCATGTGTGTCTCAGAGCAGCTATGAATGTGGCCCAACACAAAATTGTAAACTTACTTAAAACATTATGAGATTTTGTTGCAATTTTTTTGGTAGAACTTCATTGTGTGATTTTTGAGCTTGAATTTTGCAGATGACAAATTCATGTTGCAATGTCATGTAAAATAAACATACATATGGTCTCACTATTTGTACACACATGTGGCTTCAGTTTATGGCTTTGTGTGGCTTCCAATGTATTATTTTCCGAGCACAGATAGACAGATTGACACTGTCAGATGTTGCAGGAGTCCATGGTGACTTACGGAGGCGGTGATTATTAACAATCATTTCCATCTACCATTGCAACATTAGGCATTTAATGTAATTTAGAAGCCAGGTTACTTGATTATTAAGGTATTTCGACACCTTGGAGGCTCCTCAGACATTGCCTGCCACACTTTACCATCGGCCTTGGCCTTGCCCTAAATTGACAGCTGAGCTGTGGAAGGAACCAAACTTGCTTTCTATTTTCCTGTCAGTTAATTATCATGATAAAAGTAAAGATAGTTTCTTACCTATTATTATTGTTTTAATCCCAGTGTGACTTTTATAATTTCTCAAAAGAAAATGGAACCTAAAAAAAGAAAAATTATGTTCATATTAGGGCTGAGTACATTGGGTACTTTTTCTTCCATTCTTGAGATACTTTATAGCACAGGAATACAGTGAAAGGGGAAAGGGAGGGGAGGGGAGGAGGAAGGATGGGTGAAGGGAGGGCAATTAGTGGGAACATACCTACGGTGCATCTTAGCAGGGTACTGGTGAAACTTGTTAAATGTAGAGTATCAATGTCTTTATATAGTGATTAAGAAAATGCCACGAAGGCTATCTGTAACAGTACGATCAAAATATTTCTGAATGTATATGAAGCACATCGTGCCCTATGATTGCACCAATGTACACAATTATGATTCAATAAAATAAAAATAAAAAAAAGAAAGGGAAAAAAAAAGAAAAATTATGAATGACGGAAGATTATTCAATGAAAAGTGGACAGATGACCACTTCTTTTTGTAGTAAGGCACTCTGCTTAATTTGTGGGGGGTTTGTTAAAGTTCTCAAAGACTGTAACTTGAAAAGGTATTATATGCAAAAACATCCTGACAAACTCAATGCATATGAAGGATTGTGTTAGCAGGACAAGGTAGCAGAACTGAAAAAAATTTTGTAAAAACTTACTATTCAGAATTGCTTTCTCTTTTGTCTTGTGATTTTTTTTTTGAGGTGAAATTTAAGTTTTTGTGTGCATAGTACTATTTAACTATCTTAAGTGTCTTGCTTGGACTGCATCACATTATAGCTGTGTTTAATTCTTTAAAAACTGTTCACTTACTAAAAAAAAGAGGAAAAAAAAAGACAACATCAACCAGTTCCTAAAAGTTCCAAGACCACAAAGCAGGATATATACCAAAAACAAATGTAATGTATATATGTAATGAAACGTTAGCTCAGAGATATTTAGAATGAAATAATAGACAAATATATGCCATGATAACAGTAATGTGAGAAAGTTAGTGTGGCTATATTGCAGACAATGCAGGCAGGCTTCAGAACAAGTAGGATTATCACAGCTAAAAGAGTATTACCTAATGATCAGAAGGATAATTCTCCAAGGAGACCAAGGAGACTAGCACTCCTTAACCTGTATGTGCCAACTAACAAAGCAACAAAATACATGACTCAAGAAAACTGTCAAAACTTAAAGGAGAAATAGCCCAATCTACCATTATCATTGGAGAAGTCAATAACCTCTGTCAGTAATTGATAGACCAAGTAGAGAGAAAATCAATAAGGATGCAGATGGCCTGAATAGAACTATTAATCACTTAATTTAACTGATTTTTATAGAATACTTCACCCAATAGCAGCAGAATACACATTTTTCTCAGGCTCACATGGCAAATTCACCAAGATAGACCACAGTGGGGGGCATGAAAAACACTTCAACAAATTTAAAGGAACAGAAATTACATGAAATACAGGCATTCCTCAGAGATATTGTGAGTTTTGTTTCAGACTACTGCAATAAAGATAATATTGCAATACAGTCACCCAAATTTGCTGGTTTCTCAGTGTATATAAAAGTTATAGTTATACTATATGTAGTCTATTAAGTGTGCGATAGCACTATGTAGATAAAAACAATATGCAGACCTTAATTTTAAAATACTTTCTTCCTAAAAAAAAATGGTAAGGATCATCTGAGTCTTCAGCAAGTTGTAAACTTTTTGCTAATGAAGGGTCTTGCCTTGATGCTGACAGCTGAAGAGGGTGATTGGTGGTCACTGAAGTGGCAACCACCACTTTTGTTGAAGATGGCAACAAAGTTTACCCACATTGATTGAGTCCTACATTTCACGAAAGATTTGTCTGTAGTATGGGATGCTGTTTTGACCCACAATAGAACTTCTTTCAAAATTGGAGTCAATCTTCTCAAATCCCAGTGAGGCTTTATAGACTAAGTTTATGTAATATTCTAAATCCTTTGTTGTCATTTCAACAATGTTCACAGCATCTTCACCAGGAGTGGATTCTATCTCAAGAAACTACTTTCTTTGTTCATCCATAAGAAGTGATGTCTCACCTGTTCAAGTTTTACCGTAAGATTGCAGAAACTTGGCGCACCTTCTAACTCTAACTCTCCACTTCTAACTCTAGTTCTTTTCATAGTTCAACACCATCTGCAGTTCCTTCCTCCACTAAAGTCTTGAAACCCTCAAAATCCTCCATAAGGATTGAAATCAACTTCTTCCAAACTCCTGTTGAAGTTGACATTTTGACTTCTTTGCATGAATTACAAATGTTCTTAATGGTATCTCAAATGGTAAATTCTCTCCAGAAGGTTTTAAATTTACTTTGCTCAGATTCAGCAGAGGAATCACTTCAAAGTCAAAAGTACTCCTTGATCCATGGGCTATGGAATGGACACTATGTCACCAGGCACAAAAACAGCATTAATCTGCTTGTACATCTCCATTAGAACTCACAGTTGGCCACATACATTTTCAATAAGCAATAATATTTTGGAAGGAATATTTTTTCTGAGCAATAGGTTTCAGGTATTGTTCCATTTATAGAGCACAGACAGTGAAAATTTAGCATAATTCTTGAGAGCCCTAGGACTTTCAGACTGATAAATGAGCATTGACTTCAACTTAAACTCACCAGCTGCATTAGCTCCTAACAAGAGACTGAGCTTATCTTTTGAAGCTTTGAAGCCAGGCACTGACTTTTCCTTACTCACTATGAAAGTCCTAGGTGGCATCTTCTTCCAGTGGAAGACTGTTTCATGTACACTAAACAACTGTTGTTTGGGGTAGCCACCTTCATCAGCCATCTTAGCGAGATCTAAGTGATAACTAGCTGCATCTTCTCTATCAGCATTTGCTGCTTCCCCCTGCACTTTTATGTTACAAAAAGAGCATTTTTCTTAAACCTCATGAACCAAACTGCTAGCTTCCACCTTTTCTTCTGCAGCTTCCATAGAGAGTTAGGGCCTTGCTCTGGGCTAGGCTTTGGCTTAGGAGGATGTTGTGGCTGGTTTGATCTGGACCTCTGACAGTTTCCCCATATCGGCAGTAAGGCTGTTTAGCTTTCTTGTCATTTGTGCGTTCCCTTGGGTAGTATTTTTCATTTTCTTCAAGAACTTTTCCTTTGCATTCACAACTTGGCTAATTGATGCAAGAGGCACAGCTTTGGGGCTATCAACTTTTGACGCATGTTTCTTACTAAGCTTCATTATTTCTAGCTTTTGATTTAAAATGAGAAACAAGTGATTCTTCATTTGACTTGAACAATTAGAGGCCACTGTGGGGTTATTACTGGCCTCACTTCCATATTGTGTCTCAAGGACAAGAGGGAGAGAGAGAGAGGAACAGGGAGCCAGTGGAACATTCAGAACACACACATTTATCATTATTTGTCATCTTACACTGTCACAGTTCATGGACCTGAAACAGTTACACCTGTAACATCAAAACTCATTGATCACAGATGACCATAATATGTAATAATAATGAAAAAGTTTAAACATAATGACAGTTACCAAAATGTCACACAGAGACACACAGTCAGCACATGTTGCTGGAGAAATGGAGCCACTGGATTTGCTCAGGGAAGGGTTGCCACAAACCTTCAATTTGTAAAAACTACAATACCTGCAAAGGGCATTGAAGCTAAGTATGCCTGTAGGTCCTGAGACCACAATGGATTCAGACTAAATATTAGAAAGGGAAGATACATGGAAATTCCCAAATATCTGGAAAGTAAACAATGTGCTTCTGAGTAACCTACAGGTAAAGAAAGTCTCAGGAGAAGTCACAATTTATTTAGAGCTAAATAAAAATGAAAACAAAAAATACTAAAATTGGGGGGATATACAGAGCATACTTTCCCCAACACGGTGGCAATTGGGCCCTCCCCACAGCAGTGTTGACCATGTGGGGAGCCAGAACTTCTAGACCCACTAGGTAGTAAAAAAGAGCTGCCCTTGATTACTCACAGAGGCCAAGTTGGGAACCTTGAACTTCACCTCTACTTGGCAGCAAGGAGGCAGGGTCCCTACCCTGTCCTCATTCAGAGCAGTGTCAAAGAAAGCTAGCTAAAACTGAGGGTTTAAATACAATTCAGAGTGCCAGAGTGTAATACAAAACTGTCCAAGTTTCAAATGAAAATTACGCATTACATGAAGAACCAAAGTCATCTCAATACAAACATGAAATCAACAGATGACAACTCGAAGACAGCAGACATGTGAGAATTAACTGATTCCTGATTCTTACAAAGATTTTAGAGCAGTGTAATAGAAATTTTTCAAAGGGTGGACTAGAAATTTATAAAATCAAACTTTGTTATCAAAATGTAGGTACCCCAGAATATACCAAAACCTTTTTTAAAAGCTTCAAAGAGCAAACTACAAATATGCTTAACACAAATTTAAAAATAGAAAACCTAAACAAAGAAATACAAAGTTTCAGCAAAGACACAGATGACATAAATAATAAAAAAGTAGAAATTTTAGAACTGAAAACTCCAGTGATGAAACATGAGCCTCAAAGGATGCTTCCCATGCATCAAACAAGAGACCAGCAAAATGTATGAACCCAAACCTGATAGGACTGAAAGGAGAAATAGACAAACCCTCAGGTGTTGCTGGAGACCCCAACACTCCTCTCTAAGCAACTGAAAGACAGAAAATCAGCAAAAAACTCAACAACACTGCCAATCTGCAGGATTTAATCAACATATATGTGACAGTCTAGCCAGCTAAAACCAAGACACATCATTTTCAAGGGGCTACAAGAAACATGTGCCAAAATAGACTATATCCCTGGGCATAAAAAGATCTCAGTAAAATTAGAAGAATTGAAATCATACAGTGTGCTTCTGACTACCATGGAATTAAACCAGAAAAAAATAATAAAAGATAATAGGAAAATATTTAAAGACTTAGAGGTTAAAAAACACACTTCTAAATAAACCATGAATAAAAAAATAAATCTCTGATCTTTTATCGCAGCTCAATTTACAATCACCAAAATGTGGAAACAACCTAACTGCCCACCAACCCAGGAATGGATTAACAAGCTGTGGTATATGTTTACCATGGAATATGATTCAGCCATTAAAAGAGAAAGAGACTTCACATCTTTTGTATTAACCTGGATGGAATTGAAATACATTCTTCTTAGTAAAGTATCACAAGAATGGAAAGGCAAGAATTCAATGTACTCAATACTAATATGAAGCCAGTAGACGATCTGATCCTGTTTTTCACACAGGAGAAAAACTCAAATCAATTCAGGGTGGAAGAGAGGGGAATGAGTGATGAGGGAAAGGGGAGGAGGGGGAGGAGGGAAGATGGTTGTGTTCTCACTTAATGGCAGAATGTTAGGGTGGATGGCAACCTCTTGGGGGTGGGACACAATTATAAGAGGGGCTCTACCTAACAAATATAAATATTATAACCTAATTCTTTGCACCCTCAAATTAACCTGAAATGACAAAAATAAATAATAAATAAATAAATCTCAAAAAATGTCAAAAAATACATTAAATGAAGAAAAATGATAATAGAACAAACCAAAATTTTGTTCACAACTGAAGCAATGATAGCTATTTGAACACAACTAAAGCAATGGTAACTGAAGCAAGGAAAATTTATAGCACCCAAATGTCTACATTAGAAATAAAGAAAAAGTCTTAAATCAATCCTTTAATTTTCCACCTAAAGAACTTGTAAAATAGAAGAGCAAAATAAACCCAAAGCTAGCAAAGGAAGGACATGATAATTATCAGAGCAGAAATCCATGCAATGAAGACAGGAAACAACCGAGAATAAATTAAAATGGGAAGCTGACAAGGATTTGGGGCAACAGTAACTCCGCCCACTGCAGGAGGGCACGCAGAGTGGGGCAGCCATGTTGGGACAGGAGGGCACGCAGAGTGGGGCAGCCGTGTTGGGAGCGTCTTACAAAGCTAAACCCCGTTTTGCCTCAAGATCCAACAATGAGTGTCCTACATAGTTACCCAACTGATTGAAAATATATGTCCACTCAAAAATGTGCACATTGATGTTTGCTGTGACACTACTCACAGTCACCAAAAACAGGAAGCAGCCAAAATGCCCTTCAACAGGTAAAGCCATAAATCATGGCATATCTACCCTGTGAATGTTACTCACTGATAAAAAGAAATGAGCTATCAGTCTGGGAAAAAGACATGAGTAAATTTTAAATGTGTATTGCTAAGTAATGGAAAGCAGCTTATAAAGGCTATGTTTTATAAGATTCCACTTACACAGCACCTGGAAAAGACTAAAGCACTGGCCATACCTGTCAGTGAGGCAGACGACAGGTAGTGGTCCTCAAAAAGAGGGAGCACATGAGAGAGGACCCCGGCAGCAGAGATCGTGCGTGGCATCCAGACCTTGGCTTCTCATACCATTCTCTAATGCAAGAAACCAGAGCTCCCAGAGAAATGCCCAATTCTAGACCCAGAGCAGGGATGTATAAGCTGACCCCAGAGCACCTTGCAGTGCTGAAAAGGAAGAAAATGCCCTCCAAATCCCACAGAATATAGTCACATATGAGGGTGCAGGAGACAACTGGATGAGCTGCCAAGGGCCAAAGCTGGTACAGCTTCAAGAAAGTAAAGCAGCATCATATCATAACCCAAAGGATAAAGTAATTGTGTATAATTTCATACTGATATACATAAAATATTCAGTGAATAGTTAGTGGGGAGAAGAGACATCTTCCATGCAGAAGAATTCCAAACAATGTGTACAGCTACTTCTCAAGGAAGAGAATGAGTAACTCTCTACTTCTTAAGTGTGGACGACACTAGGGACTTCCCTCCAAAGAGTACTGGGGGGAGAGTAATTTTGTAATGGAAAACCTGCAAACACTACCTCAGCCAGGTGATGAACCGTAACACCAACAGTCATGAATCATATTAACAGTTTGTACCTTTTCTATAATGTAATGAACCTGGCACTCTAACTCCACAATCTTCCTCCTGAAAAGCCCACTACCCAATCCAATTATAAGATAAATATCAGACAAACTTTAATTGAGGGACATTCTAGAAAATATCTAATCAATACCTCTCAAAACTGTCAAAGCCATCAGAAACAAGAAAAGTCAGCCAGGCACAGTGGCTCACACCTATAATCCTAGCACTCTGGGAGGCCAAGGCAGGTGGATGGCTTGTGCTCAGGAGTTTGAGACCAGCCAGAGCAAGAGCCAGACTCCATCTCTAGTAAAAATAGAAAAACTAACCAGACATGGTGGTGGGTGCCTATAGTCCCAGCTACTTGGGAGTCTAAGGCAGGAGGATCATTTAAGTCCAAGAATCTGAGGTTTCTGTGAGTTACAGCACTCTCCCCAGGGTGAAAGAGAGGGAGAGAGGGAGGGGGAGAGAGTTAGAGAAAGAAGGAAAGGAAGGAAGAAAGAAATTAATTCTGGGAAATTGTCACTGCTAAGAGAAGCCTAAGGAAATGTGCCTGCTCAGTTTAACATGGTGTCCTTCATGTGATCCTATAACAAACAAGAAAAGGAATTAGGTAAAACTAAGGAAATCTGAATAAAGTATGGGCCTTAGTTAATAATGTTTCTATATTGGTTCATTAATTGGGACAAATATATTATATAATTGTAATTTTAATAATGAATAAAGAGGCTTGGCTCCTGTAGCTCAAGCAGCTAAGGCACCAGCCACTTACACCAGACCTGGCAGGTTCGAATCCAGCCTGGGCCTGCCAAACAACAATGACAACTACAACCAAAAAATAGCTGGGCATTGTGGCAGGTGCCTGTAGTCCCAGCTACTCGGGAGACGGAGGCAAGAGAATCACTTAAGCCCAGGAGTTGGAGGTTGCTGTGAACTGTGATGCCACAGCACTCTACCCAAGGTGACAGCTTGAGGGTCTGTCTAAAAAAAAAAAAAAAAAAGAATAAAAATGCAAGGAACCAGGCCAACTCTCACCAGAATTTAGGCTAATGGTTTCATGAACTTAGCAATATAACTACTACTTTTACAAAATTAAAACAGCCTCTTTGAAAAGGACACTTGCATGATCCCAAAATCTGAGTTGTGAGTCATGAATGCTTGCAACTAAATTCTGCATTGGCGTCTTTATGTCCACACAGTACCAAGAGCTGGCAAGCAAATGTGGGCATCTCCTACTTGACACAGGAATTCCTTTCTGAAAGTCAGATGTTTGCACCCAAACCAGGATTCCATTTCCCACCATATTTAATGCAAAGGGTATAAACAAAAATCCTCCCACCAATTTTCTTGAAGACAACTAAAACACAGTAGAACATCTGCATATAAATAACAAGCTGCCAAGTTAAGACATAAAAAGCGAAAAGAAAATGCATGGCAACCACCAGCGTGATTGTTAATAGTTCCTTTGGATGCAGTGAAAGGTCTTTGTTAGCAGAATGTTGGAGGTGCACAAAGCCTTTGTAGACACTCAGCCTGGTTTTCACAACATCCACAAGCGATTTGCACACTCTGCCATTTATATTTTTGAATGTAATACAGGTGTGTGCTGAACATCATTTTGCTAAAATACATATTAAGTTTGGAGGATATTAATACAAAGTTTTTCTTATTGGCAAAAACCCTCAATAGTGAGAGATATGTGTGTTTTCTGAAGTTTATACATTAAAAACTAAAGGAAACAGATCAAAACACACACACACATATTCACATGAAAAAAATATACTGACCCATGTCGCATAATGCAAAAAAACAGTATCAATGGGTTGCATATCTAAATGTAAATAGCAGAACAATGACGGCAGAGGATGTTGTCATGACCTTGAAGTAGGCAAGATTTCTTACAAAGGGCAAAGAAAAACACTAACCATAAAAGAAAAAAGTCATAAATAAATCATATTAAAATTAAGCACCATTCATCAAAAGACATCATCAAGGGAGTTAAAATGATGCAAGCCACAGAGCGCGGAAGATGATCATAACAAATACATTCAGCAGAGAACTACTATCTGGAATACGTAAGGAACTCCTACTAATCAATAAGAAAAGGATCATGAACCCCATAAATGTATACAGTTATGATTTTAATTAAAAATTAATAAAAAATAAAAAAGAGCACATGAAAAATGGACCAATGACTTCAGCTGACACTGCACAAGAGATCCTAATAGCCAAGAAACATTACAAACTGCGCAGTTTCACTCGCCACCAAAGGTCATTACCACCCCTTCCCCGCTATGATCAACTAAGTGTTAGTTAAAGATGTGGAGAAAACAAAGATCTGATCTATTCCTGGTTTGGATGTAATTGTTACAACCACTTTGGAAAAATCTGAAAGTTATCTATGATGACTAAGGCTATGAACACCTCAATGACCCAGCAATCCCACGCCTAGAAACAAACTAAATGCCAAACAGAAACACACGCATGTGCTTTTCAAAAGACGCACACTAGAATGTTTATGGTAGCATTATTCAATGTAGTCCTCACATGGAAAGATGCCTGTTCCCGGTAGAATCAGTCTTTATTTGCACAGTGAAAGACTAAAGGAATATTCAGTCTTCAATGTGTGTGTAAGAAGAGGGTTGAATCTCTAAAGCATAATGTTAACCAAAAATTATAACCACAAAAGAATGCATACAATATGGTTTCATTTATATAAATTACAATTAAAATAGTTCATGTGATCAGAAGCGAGGATGATGGTTAGCTTTGGAGAAGGTGGTTTCTGGAAGGCTAACAAAGGCAAACTTGTATGGTGGCAGAAGTGGTCTGTTTTTTAATCTGAGCAGGCCCCTGTGGTCATGTTCCTCTTCTGAAAATCAGTCAAGCTGGCCACTGACAGGGGGTACATGATACGGAGAGGTGGGGGCATGCATATGCCACACATATCCACATATATACACTTACATGGGTTTCAGTAAAAATTAAAGGAAAATAAATAGCTTATTCAAAATGTATTAATATTCCTTAATGAAAAGCAGAGTGTCTACTTGTCTTTTCAGAGTTCGACCTGCAGAAACCTGGAAGGTTGTCACCAGTTTTAAAACTTTTAAATGATTGGCCAATGCTCTTAAATAAAGTCTAGAGCCTTTAGTCAGAGTGGGCCCCAATCGGTATAACTGGTGTCCTTATAAGAAGTGGAAACTTGGGCAAAGAGACACCAGGAGAACACTCGCACAGCAGGAAGAGCACGTGAGGAACAGCAGGGCAGGGGCTGTCTACAGGTCAAGGCAAGAGAACTTGGAAGAAACCACCCCTGCCAACACCTTGACCTTGGACATCCAGCCTCCAGAATTGTAAGAAAATAAATTTCTGTTGCCATAGTAACCTAGTATTTGTTAGAGCAGCCCCAGGAAGCTCCCATGCCAGAGTTTCAATCCTGAAGAATTAAGCAGAGAATTTCACTGTGAGCTGCTCATTTCGGTCACCCCAGTGCTCTCTGGCAAGCCTGAGCCTTTCTCCCTGAAACCATTTCAGGAAGAAATTCCACTTTGCAGGTGCTCTGAAGCTAACCTCTAGGACCTCATTACTTGGGTTTCCCACCATCACCTTCTCTCTTAGTGATCCTTTGTGTGACCTCCGGGCCCCCACTTCTCTCCACCACCTCCCTTGATGCCTCAGCTCTCTTTCTGCCATCTCTCTCATTCCTATTTGTGGATGAACTTCTCTTTAATATCATGGGATATTTCAAATTTTCAGCAAATTTGTCTAAAATAATTGGAGGAGACTTTTCATATCTCGTGTACTTTCAGCCTTCCCTAAGAGGTATTTTCTCAAGAATTCATGAATATTGTTAGTTGATTTTGTTCATGGCTTTGAGTTATGGTTCTCATGGCTGTGTTGAAATGACAGACTTCTCCTCTCCAGGCTGAGTAGTTTGTGCTGTGCCCAGGGCTCAGACCTGCCACACAGTCCTGACTTGCTGGCAGGTGCTGTCCATCAGAGCCTCCTTCTGAACACGGTCCACTGCTCCTGACCTCTTGACACACACACATGCCTCTCTCACCCAGGTGACCCTACACAAGCCCTGCACTATAGTTACGTTCATCCAGAATAAGTCCTCTTTCTAGTATTTAGACCAAAAATGCTGTGACATGCCCAAATTCACATAGCCAGAGGGTGGCAGAACCCGGGTTAAATCTCAGGTTAAATTTTAGGAAGATCCATTGGTTCCCATTGTGTGTTTTCCACCCTTTCAGCAACCATGACGATTGACCCCAATGAGCTGTAGGTTGTTCATTATTGAAGAGAAACACTTCCCTTTCCCTCCAAAATCAAATACACCTTTCTCCACGTAATCTCCCTCGCTGCTGTCACAAAACAGCTGAGAAAACTAAAAGCAGCTAAGGTACCTGATGTCTTTTGATACTTGCCCATAGAATGGGAATCTTAGTGGGCATGATGCAATAAATGTCATCTTTAAGAAGTATTATGATCCTAGCCCTCTGGGAGGCCGAGGCAGGTGGATTACTTTGAGCTCAGAAGTTTGAAACTAGCCTGAGCAAGAGCAAGAACCTGTTTCTACTAAAAAAGGATAGAAAAACTAGGTAATTATAGTGGTGGAAGTCTGTAGTCCCAACTACTTGTGAGGCTGAAGCAAGAGGATTGATTGCCTGAGCCCGAGACTCTGAGGTTGCTGTCAGCTGTGATACCATAGCACTCTACCCAGAGTACAGAGTGAGACTCTATCGCAAAGAAAAAAAGCAATTATTATGTTTTGAGGGCCTCACTTTTATATTGAAGGGGAAAAAAGAACTTACCTGGCTGAGATACGCATGGAAAAGCAGGCTTTCCATAACGCTTTAAGACATGTATAACAAATACATCAACTTTCCTTCAAGCCATTAAGCGCCAACAAGCACGGAGAAATAATTATTTTTTGAGATCCTCAAAAGATCTTAAAAGTTGAAAGAAAATTATTGCTAAGAGGTAACTTTAGAACTGATACACAGTTAAACCTTGATTTGATGTTGATTACTGGGCAAAGATCTGTCTTTCTAGATGGAGAGATTTTCTCTCATTCGGGATGTGCAGCAGAATTGTGTGTCCATCAAGGGCTGGAGGCCACGAAGGTCGAGCGGGGTGGCGGGACATGGGCTGCAGGGTCACCTCTGCTGTGTTCGCTCACACGGTGACCTGGGGCAAGTGGCAACCTCCCTCACTGTTCTCCTCTGTGACACGGGGGTGATAACAGCGCTGACTTCACTGGTGCTGATAATCGCTGTCGTGGTGCCCAACACACATTTTAGTCCTGCACGCCTTTGTTTAATGAAATAAATAAAAGCACACAGCTTCTATGAGCTTGACTGCTTCGGTACTGTCCTTCTATGCCTGGCTTACGTCACTTGGCATAATGTCCCTGGGTTCATCCATGTTGTGGCAAGTTATAGGATTTTTCTACTTTTTAAAGATTGGATAATATTCTATTATCTATATCTGTATCTCTAGAAAGACAGATGGATCATACATTATATATAGCTATATCTCTCATATTTTCCAAAGTATCTTAATAGTCAAACTCACAGACACAAAGAATAGGATGATAGTTGTCAGGGGCTGCGGGGAGGAGGAAATGGGAAGCCACTGAACAATGAGTATAAAGTTTCAGTTGCACCTGTAGTTAACAGGATGGAATCATGCACTTTGCAGTAAGTTGAGAAAATGGATCTCATGTTCAGTGTTCTAACCACATACATGCACCACAAAAGAACACAAGAAAATTTTTGTGAAGATAAGTTTAGTACCTTGGTCGTGGTGATGGCATCAGGGTGTATGTGTGTATATATATATATGTCAAAAATCATCAAAATGTATGTATTTTGTGCAAACTCGTGTGTCCATTATGCCTCCCTGAGGCATTAAAGGCACATATCAGGACCACCTATGGAAAGAAAGCCGCATTCTCGTGTCTTCTCTTCAGGTAGGAAATTGAGCAGCTTTGCACAGATCCTTCACATCTCACTTATCTCATGCGTAAAATGAGGAACTTGAAGGGGAAAACTCAGGAGCTTTCTTATTGTTCGTCAAAAGAGGTGACACTAGTGATGGTGTCACAAGAACCTCCACATGGCATGGCTGAAGGACTACAGGCACCTGATGAGAGGGAATTTGGATGAGAGCTGAGGACTAATAAAACAGAATTGGATATAAAGAGGAAAGGGCATTAAACTGTGATGTAGTTGTTTCCTTTTCTTGGCCTCTCAGAGAAATCCTATAAAGAAAGAAATGGTTGTGGCCGAAGCAGCCCCAGCTGCCTGCGGAGCAGTGACTGTCTTTTCCATCCATCAAAGACAGGGCCAGCCCCTCCAGAGCCTGATGGAGCGAGTTGTCCTATAGTAACTTCTGCTTCAGGAGAGGTGGGAGTCTCTGAGTGTTTGCTGTTATCCCTGGGGTCCAATCAGAAGCCCGTTGTCATGTGAACATACCAGAAGCACGTTTCTGGTGAGGCAGGGAAGGTGTGGAAGGAAGACAAGGACTAAATTGATCCATCGTAACTCCAAGTAAAGGCAATGGAGGGCTGGGCTGGAGATGAGTTTCCTTCAGCGCTGTGCAATGCTGGACTTCAGGGACAGCTGGGGCTCCACACCCTTCTGTCCTTATAGTCCAGTGTCAGGTGTATAACCAGAGCCTGGGACAAGTGCTGGAGTGAGCGCAAGAGGGTCACTTCATTCTAGACCTTGAAATTTCAAGAGCCTGGTCTATCATTTGTTCTCTCTCAATTAAAAGCTCTGCTCCTTAAAAACAAGGATACCTTGCCCTGAAGTACTAACGAAAGTCCTTCAAGAAATAAGGTCATAAAAGCAAAAGTCACAGTCAATGTGGAAAGGTGACAGTGAACATTCTGTGGCCCTGTATTTAAAGACACCATCATGCCTTTATGAGTTCTCATTTCCAGCAGTGCCTTCGCATGGGAGCGAGGCACCCATCACCTCCTCACACCATGAGGACGGGTGGCTTACTGTCTTGGGCTCCCACCACTCTTGGCTTTTGGCGATACGGGACCAGCTCTCTGTGTTCTTAAAGGAAGGGGCTGTGCACAGACCACTGCTGATAAAAGAATGACCAGGTTACCAATTTAGAGGTCACCCCAAATCACCACTGAGATGAAAAGTAAAGGCTACTTTATAAACAGACCTGGGGGAAACTTCAGTGGGTATTACTGAGTGAAAGACTCTGAAAAGGCCGTGCTGTATGATCCCAACAGATGACATTCTGGGAAAAGGCAACATTATGAAAACAATAAAAGATGAGGTCTCTGGGGGTTAGCAGAGAGGGAGGGACAAATGGGCAAGGCACAGAGGATTTTAGGGCTGTGGAACTTCTCTGTTGGATGCTGTACTGGGGAGCATATGTCATCATAGCTCCGTCCAAACCTACACAATACACAGTACTGAGGCTGACCCAGAGTAAACTATGAGCTCTGGGTGACAATGACATGCCAATATACGCTCATCAATTGTGACAGAGGCACAATGGAAATAAATATTGTGCTAGTTAATTATAATTTTTGTAAGAGATGACAAAATACCCCATTAGTGAGATACAAATTGATTCTGGATGTGACCAATTCCCTATTTGGTATTTGGATACAATTCCTTCCTAGGGATATTATCTTTAAAACATCTATTGCTTTGTTGTTATTAAAAAGTACCTTTTCTTAATACAATCACCTCTGATTTAATACTGAGTGAAAATTGTACTAAGTGGTGAATGTGTCTGATAGCGAGGCAAGGTCTGAGATCAGAGGGAATTAAGAAAGGAACTAGATTTCCCATATAACAGAGGGAGCGATAACCTAGAGGGTGCGATGGGAAAATTGTCAGGGAAGGAAGACACAACTTAGCCTTATTACTCAGGAAAAAAAAAAAAAACAGGAGGCAGCCAACTTAATGTCACAAACACAAAGAAAGATATATGCAAACCGTGGTAACAGAGCATTTTAATTCAGCACACCCGGAATGATGGCTAAGTCAAAACATCCGAAATTTTGCTTTGAGAGGATGCCAAACGATTAGGCCACTTGGGGCTCATGTGACCGAGCCCATCCTGATGCACAGACACCTGCTTCAGTGATTATGTAGGCTGCTTGGGCCGTTTCATTTTAACACCCGAGTTTTCAAACAACTTTAAGCCTCAAGTCCAACCTTAATTAAACCTTTGAAGAGCAAAGACAATAAGCTTTAAATATCCCCTGTTTGGCTCATAAAATCTCAGCACAACAAACCAGGAAATATTCAATTATTCCTAGGACCCCGTAAACATTTTATGGCTCAGTCCTAGTATTCCTCTTAAGTGTCTTTACGGCAGGGCGGTTTGTCTGCACCACACCTCTCCTCCTCTCCCCCGGCATTTGATCTTTTTTATGTACTTGAAAGATGAGTTTGCTTTTCAACTTACGCTCTTCCCCCTTCACTCCAGTGCGTTTGGGGAGGGGAGGCAGGGAGTGAGGAGAATGCTCTCAGAGTGGGGGTAGCAGCGGTTTTTGTGCTGTTCTCACCCATCTCCAAAAAAATAGGAAACATCATGACACCTCAAGTCACACACACATGACAGAGGAGTTAACACAAGCTGGGCTGGCTTGCAAATGTGGCACCCAGTGAACCAGAAACGATGCTCCCAGGAGAAGTGCCGGTCTCAGCCCCACATGATGCCCCAGCCGATAGGACTGGTTTCCTCCAACCCTGCATCCTTTTTGCCCCCCATCCTGCAGTCCCTTGCCAGCCAGTCTCTCCAAAGCCTTGCGCTCAGTTCACCCACAGTCAACAAGAAATTATGCAAACCACACTTAACATTTCAGTAAAGAAAGCAAGTCCAACTCACTGCTAAATGGGCCTGGATGACCTTGGCCTGGATTCAGATTACTGGGTTTCTGCTTTGTTCTGTCATCTGGGGACCAGCTGATGCCTCTCACAGAACTAAACACTTTGAACGTTTTAGCTCATTTTGTCCTCACAACACCACTGTGATGTGGTTTTTATGATCGTCATTTCACAGAGGAGGTACCGGAGGCGCAGAGATGAGCTGAGAGGGACCCAAGGGCAGCTTCCAGACCCAGAGCTTGACCACCGCATGTTCTAACTATCCCATCCCTGGCTCTGGTGACAGGGCCCTGGCTGCCCTCACTTCTCCTAACCTGAGTTCTTTTCCTAACTACCCCAAGGCCGCAATCCTGAGCTGTACCCACTCATCCAAGGCAGCCGCCTTTTGCCTCCACCTCCAAATACTCCACATTCCCTGTGTCTGTCAGACAATCGCATTTCTCCTGGTGCATGTCCCCCCATGACGTGACCCACTTTCCTGCACTGACATCGTCCACAGCCAAGCAGACAGATTAGGGTTGAGGTAGACAGGCCTCCGTGCAGGGAGAGCTTTCTACTTGCTGTTGTCACAGGAGCCCTCAGGTTTCCAGATGCCCAGCTAGATCCAAAGGGCCCCACCCCCAGGCCAAGTAACCCCAGACTCACTGCAGAGTCAGGTGGAGCCCCCTGGAGCTCTGAACCTGGACTGTCTCCGCCAGCCACATGAGCCTGACATCGTGCCACAGAAGGGAAGCGGAGGAGCAGAGCGCTGTACCAAGTCAACACCTTGGGAAGAAGGTGCTTGATGAATTGCAAGTCCACAGGGAAACGTCTTCCCGGAAGTGGCCCTCACTGACTGTTATGAGGCGTCAGATGTTGTGCTGATGGGTGGGGGGGTGCACATAGACATTACAGACACCAGACACCACAGAAGCGAAAGTAAGTCCAGTTTACAAAAAGCTCGAGAAGTTTATGAGAAGTTGAGCCGAGCCCCGCACTGCAGTGTGCAGAAAGACGTGCAGTTCTGATATTGGCCTTCTGTGTCTGAGACTTCTTACACTGAACTTTCCACAGCTGGATTCTGGGCTGGTGGGAGGTCCTGCACCCCTGAGATGGGGGAGAGCAGGCAACAGACCGTCAGAGTTGTACAAGGGGACGGGGCATGTGAGGGCGGAGACCCTTAGGGAGGTGGAGGTGCCGAGCACAGATGACGCAGGAGGGGAGAGGACGTCTCTGCTCCTCTGCTCCCACGGAAAGGGGACAGGGAAGGCCCGCCAGTCCCTAGGCTCACACGATATGGGAGGTCCTCCTGCCCCACTCGGGGTCCGGGGTTGGGATTCCTTGAATCCCAGAAATGAGCCCCCAGCAGGGATGCAGCTGGACGACCAGTGAGTCTGAGTCTCTGTGATCAGCAACACCCAGGTGGCCATAGGGACTGAGTCCTCTCAGGAGGGAGCCCCTCTCTCAGGACCCCATGTGGCCATGGGGGCTGAGTCCTCTCAGGAGGGGGCACCCCTCTCTCAGGCACCCAGGTGGCCGTGGGGACTGAGTCCTCTCAGGAGGGAGCCCCTCTCTCAGGACCCCACGTGGCCATGGGGACTGAGTCCTCTCAGGAGGGGGCCCCTCTCTCAGGACCCCACGTGATCATGGGCACTGAGTCCTCTCAGGAGGGGGTACCCCTTTCTCAGGCACCCAGGTGGCCGTGGGGACTGAGTCCTCTCAGGAGGGGGCCCCTCTCTCAGGCACCCAGGTGGCCATGGGGACTGAGTCCTCTCAGGAGGGGGCCCCTCTCTCAGGCAAGGTTCTGCAGAGAGAAGGAACCGAGACCCACCCGTCCACACATGTGGGAGGAGGTTATGCAGGTATGAAGAGCCATGGAATTCTTTTCAGCTATAAAAATGTGGAGACTTCCTCTGTTTTGTATTTTCCTGGGAGGAATTGGAGAACATTCTCCTAAGTACCATGTGAATGGAAAAGCAAGCATCCTAAATGCTCAGTACTAATTTGAAACTAGCAGATCAATAACTACAGGCCCACACGAGATAAGCGTGATGTAATTCAAGAAGCAGGGAGTGGGGAGGGAGGGAGTTGGTAAGTTCCCACCTAACGGCACGGGTATGGGGCATCTCCTGGGTGAAGGACTCAACTACAACTCAGACTTCACCTTACAAATGCAAAAAAATGTAACCCAATTGGATATACCCTCTTATAAACCCAAAATAAAAGAAGAAAGGAATTGGTTCATGCAATTATGGGACTTGGCACGTCCAAA
Organism: Arctocebus calabarensis; assembly: GCA_963573935.1. NCBI lineage: Eukaryota > Metazoa > Chordata > Mammalia > Primates > Lorisidae > Arctocebus > Arctocebus calabarensis. The sequence continues at coordinate 28,403 of CAUYON010060931.1, forward strand.
CCCTTCAGGCACCCAGGTGGCAGGGGGGGACCAGCAGACTGGAGACCCGAGAGGAGCTGACACTGCAGGTCCAGCCTCTCTGCCTCTGGGAGGTCACCCTTTCACGTAACTCAGGCCTCCACCTGAGCCGGCATCAGCTTTACTCAAAGTCCACTGATTTAGATGTTACTCATCCAAAATCACTCTGACGAAAACATCCAGAATCATGTTTGACCACTCACTCGAGCACTGTGACCCAGTCAGGCTGACACAACCGTGACAATCACTCACCCACTGACCCTGGCCAGGCTCACGGACACTGTGGAAGCAGGTCAGTAGACCAGCCCCTTTTCTCTCCAACATCCCTTTCTCCAGAAGTGTGAGCGCAGGGAGGGGTGGCGAGGGAGCTGGCGTCAGTCCCAGGCCTCTGGGCACTCCTGCTGACTTCTGCCCTGGCTGGGAGACGATTGCAGGCAGACTTCAGCCCACCTCATGCTAACGTGTGTTCAAGCGATAATCACCCAGGATGAAGGTAACAGGCAAGGAAGCTTCACTCTGGGCTTCGCAACAGGGGGAGAGGCCAGAGCTCAGTCCAAACTTGACTCCATTGAACCAGAGTATGGAGGTTTTTTTTTTTTTTACCTTTTTTTTTAAATTTAAGATTAATATAGGTCATATACGATTCGGCTACACTGCTTACATTTATTAGGTGTAGGAGTTTTCTAAGAGCCAGTGGGGTGAACTAGTGGGAAAGCCCTAGTTTTCAAGGGCTGTGGTCAAGCCACCTGTGTTTGCTAAGAGGCTTTATTCAAAGGAAAAATGGAGTTTCTCCTGTCTTTATGGCAGCTTGGAGCCAGACACCTGTGGAAGTTGGGCTCCCATATTTCTATAGGAGCTGGGAGCTGGATGCCATGTTCTGTAACAGACAGCTCCCCAGTGTCAATCCTGGGCTGTAAACTTGGCAAGGGGCAGAGAAAATTGACAATTGCAAGTTCTCTAAAGTAAATGCTGTCCTTAAAAGGAGATCAAAGGCCAGAGGTCATAAGGAAGCCTGTCTGGACTCCAGCCCATCTGTGGGGGCCATGAAGGATGCTTGGTTGAATGTTCTACCTCAGCCAAGGTCTCCTCCCCTCCCTGCCCTGGAGCTGTGGAACCTTGTTGTCACTGTGGGAGGTCATACATCATCAGAGATGGTATATCAACAGGGGACAGCAGGGGCGGGAGGCAGGGGAGGAACACAAATGATTCTCAAAGGCCCTCTGCTCTCCTCAAAGGTTCTGCCAGGGTTAAGCCTCCTCCCCCAGGGGTGCCCTCAGCAATGCCCCATGTTGACTTTTCTCCTTCCCTCCTTAAAGTGGAGAAGGTCACTTTAAGGAAAGCTTTTAGGGAAAACTTGCATTATGTGCAGATTTCAGAATGACCCACATGAAGTCTAGTTCTCAAAGACCGTATGTGTAAATAATGGGGAAAGGCTTCCTTCTCTAAAGACTTAAAGAAACTGGGTAAAATCACAACAATAGGCCACCATATGAAACTGAAAGTACAATTAAAAAAGAAAAAAAAGCTGTCTGTTACCTAAAACATACAGAGCAGAAGGCAGCAGTCAGCCCCAAAGCTGTGCTCCTTGAGCAGAGGGGAGCTTACCTCCCTGCGGGAGGATGGGAGTGGGGTGGGTGGAAGGAGGCCTCACAAGGAGGAGTCGGGGGGGGGGGGGGAGGTGGAGGACACCGCACCGGCAGGGGGAGCACTGGCCATGGTACGGCTCAGAGTCAGAGGAGAAAGGGAGAGATCGGCAGAAGGTGAACTCTAAAATGAACACTGAAAATGTTGGCTTAGAATCAGAGGAATCAGCGTGAACTCATGATCCTCATGTATCTATGGATCAGTACAGCTAAAAATATGGACATAAATGTGGGGGGGGTGTAATGTCCCATTAGCAAGGAGCACTCCCAACACACAGATCTTGGCTTCCCAACATCATTCTCTGCTATAAAAAGTCACAGTTCCTTGCAGATGTGACCAACTCCAGGTTTGGGGCAGAAAAGCATGAGATGATATCTTATTATTCCAGAAACCAAGAAGGGAGTAAAAAATGATGGGACATGTCAAGAGAGGAAATAGTTTAAAGAGGCTCCCATTGACCAAATTTGGAATAATTTGAACATGAAAATAAACGTTAGTAAGAGATTAACTCATGGAATAAAATTATAAACCATGAATCTATACTGACATAATACACTGACAATTTCATGAGAAATGGGACCTTTTCATAATATCAAAGTCCCTTATCACTAAGTACTTATTAATTATAAAGAGAAAATGAGCAACTTTATTATGGAGAATCTGGCAAGTACCATCTTATTCAAGGATCAAAGTGAACATCATCTATCAAGGGAAAAATCTAGGCTACAATGAAATGAACACAAGACACTTTTGTGATGTGATGAGATTCAGAGTGCGGGTCTTAAACAGGGTTTGGAAAACGCTGAATAAAACCACACTGAAGGAATAACTGAGGAATAACCACCCTAGGATCTTCACAACTGTCATAGACATAAAAGTCAAGACAAGAATGAAGAACTTGTCCAGATCAAAAAAGTTTAAAGAAATATAACTTCAGCAATCTATGCATCTTCTGAATTAGATCCTTTGCGTTAAAGCACCAGTCTCCAACTTTTTCGGCACCAGGGACTAGTTTCATTGAAGACAGCTTTTCCGTGAAAAGATATTGGAGTGGTTTTGATATGAGTCTGCAAGAAATTGACTTACCCTGGTCTCTGCACTGTCAAACCCTGTCTGCTAAGGATCATCTGTATTTGCAGTCAGTCCTCAGCTCTAGCAGCACCGCTCAGCTCCACCTCAGAGCATCAGGCATTAGATTCTCACAGGAGCACAACCCAGACCCCTCACGTGTGCAGTGGACAGCAGGGTTCAAGCTCCTGGGAGAATCTACTGCTGACCTAAGAGGAGGCGGAGCTCAGGCTATGATGCTAGTGAGAGAACGGCTGTAAATACAGATGAAACTTCCCTCACTCACCTACCGCTCAGCTCCTGGAGTGGGGCCTGGTTCCCAGTAGGCTACAGACCATTCCTGGTCTGCAGCCTGGAGTTGGGGACTGCATTGGAACATGTGACGAGATGAGCGTGAGCACTTTGCATCAGATGGTAATGACGTTGGAAGGCTGCTTCCAGGATTGTGTATGTGTGGATGAGTGTGTATGAGTCTGAGCATGCATGGGTGTGTATGTCTATGGGTGTCTATGTTGTGGGTGAGAAGGAGCATAGGAAATGCATGTAAAGTGGCAGATGGAAACGTTGCACCCATGTTCTTTGTACTTAAATGGAAATTTTTAAGTTTGAAAGTGTTTTAAATTTTTTAAATGAAAACTAAGCTTAACCCCTAAATGTAATAGGAATAAAATCTATAACTGCCAAACCAACATAGACAAAATCGGAACAAAAAACCTTTATTGGTTTTCAAGAAGGGAGCAAAGGGGAGGAGGAAAAAGTCAACAAGCAAAAGTGCAGCAAATGTTAGGCCCAAAATAAGGCTGTAGATTCATAAACATGAATAAAAAACATACACAAGAACTGTAATCAGATTAACCACCCCAGGTAAAAGTTATGTTTTCATTTGCTACAAAACAAATAACATTAAGCTATGTGATATTGTGAAGAGACATGTCTAAAATTAGGGGTTGAAAACAATAGATTAGAAATATCCAATCCATTTAAATTATTAAGGGTCCAGACATCTGAACAACACAATCACAAGCTCTTTCTGAAGCACCTGCGTGGGACACTGCACCCAGAACTCCTTTTCAGGCCTGCAGAGAACAGCTTTAAAATTGATCATGGGATGCAGAGGAGAAAGTCTTAGGAAACACCAGGAAATCAATACTGTACGGAATTGTGAATTCTGAGTCCCACTGTAGGCTGCCCATTCCTCCAATCCAAGGCCAGCAGCGAACAGAGCAGGAGCTTTAAACTCACAGAGAAGAACTTCCTCGCTGCTGGGTAAGCCACACTGGGTGTCCACCCTGCACACTCCCAATAACTTCCCAGGTCTCTAATGGCCGTGCTGTGCTTTGCAGTGAAATCGGTGCCTTGTCACCTGAATCAGTTAAAAGCCTTGAGAACTAGACCCCAAGAACACAGCCACCTCTGAGTCCTCTGAGTCCTTCCAGGCCTCTGTGACTTCACAGGCCACCAGGTCTCCATCTGTTGCCTATCTAATTTGGATTTATAAACCACTTAAACTAATGCATGTTCTCCCAAAATGCAGGAATAACCTTAAATGAGGTGAAGATACTTGATTTTTTCTTCAACTCCAATTGTCATTTTAGGACAGAAGGTGGTGATTATGAGTGTGTGAGAGTGTGTTTAGGGTATGTGACACAGTGTGAGTGTGTGTACACAAGTGTGTATGTGCATGAGTGTGTAAGTGTGTACTATGAGTGTGTGTATGTGTGTCTGGGAGTATGTGAGTGTTGTACATGAGTGTGTGTGCATGAGTGTATGAGCATGGGAGTGTGTAAGTATGTGTGCATGAGTGTTTGAGTATATGTACATGAGTGTATGTGAGTGTGCATATTGACATGGGTGTGTACATATGCACATGAGTGTGTGTGTGTGTGTGTGTGAACAGGGGGTGTATGTGTTCGTGAGTTTACGTGTGCATATGCTCATGAGTATGTTGTGTGTGAGTGTGTATGTGTACAGAGTTGGACAATTAAGTTCGTAAACTCATCCTAAAAAAAGTGCTACTCACCCGCTATTGAGTATTGCACAGTCACTTTTAAAGAGCTCCCGTTGGAAAGCTATGCACGGACACCAGGGCCTAGCGCACCCTTCAGAGCAACTCTATAACTCTTTCAGGAATGGCCACCAGAGTTGTCATTATACCAGATCTAAAAATTAAGTTTGCAAACTCATCCTAGAAGAAGTGAATACGTCATTTGTGAACATCACCATGGTCACGTTCAAAGTGCTCCCCACGGGAAGCTATACACTGATGCCAGCACCTAGTCCACCCTTCAAAGCACTTTTTCTAGGTTCACAAATTTAATAGTCTAATCTCATACGCATATGTGTGTGTGAGTGTATGTGCCAACATGTGTCAGTGTACACATGAGTGTGTGCATGTGTATGTATGTGGGTATATATGTTTATGAATGTGTATCCATGAGTGTGAGCCTATATGTGAGCATGATGGTGTGTGAGCATGAGTATATATATATATATATATATAT
>CAUYON010060932.1:0-25977 GCA_963573935.1 Arctocebus calabarensis
TCAAGCTGTCACCCTGGATAGAGTGCCGTGGCATCACAGCTCACAGCAACCTCCAATTCCTGGGCTCAAGCGAGTCTCCTGCCTCCACCTCCCAAGTAGCTGGGACTACAGGCGCCCGCCCCAATGCCTGGCCATTTTTTGGTTGCAGCCATCGTTGTTTGGTGGGCCCGGGCTGGATTTGAACCCGCCAGCTCAGGTGTATGTGGCTGGCGCCTTAGCCCATTAAGCCACAGGTGCCGAGCCCCATAGGAAGCTTTTCAAACCCAAATACTCAAATACTTTCTCCAACCAATTCAGGAAAGGTGAGAAAAGTAAACAAAGTCATTCAAATCAATGCAGCAAAATAGAACCTCCATAACTGACTACCTCCTTAAGTTGACTTAATTTTCATAGACCAGACCTCATGTACATATCAGGACAGTAGACCTGGTTCCTTATGTTGACCACTTCCATATGTTGATCAGTTTGTTATAGTACCTTGGATGGTGAACTTACAGAGGTTCTGCTGTATAATGTTTTGGTGTCTTATCAATATGCTGAATTAATAATTTTGATTTCTGAAAGCTTTTATGTTAATGAGGAATGTCAGAGTAGCCACATGGAGGGACAGATCAAATCAGAAAAGACAGTATTGTTATTTCAAAGTTTTATGCTCTGTGCCTATTACTTATGAAACAACACACTTTTCAATTTTGCTAAAAATGTAGAGATAACACTAGTCACCCAAACTAGACCCTTCAACTGCAGAGCTGAACTTTTTCCTACAGGCATTGCTGCAGACTTCTGAAAAGTTCAGGGACCCTCCAATTAACTGTCCAAAGTGAAAATAGAGGATTTAATTCTTTATTTTGCCAAACCAAAAGTATTAGTGGTATGGCCATAGCTCTTGGCATCACCAAGGACTGCACACCTACCTGCTGAATCTTGTTAGAATATTTTTGGTGTTTCATATGACAATGACTTGCAATAGGTAGTCACTGACTTCTGGCAGAGAGTGAGGCAGAGAAAGAGGGGGAAAAAGCCCTAGCAATTACTGTGCAGTACTCAGATCTGCCCGCCAACAGGAGAGCAGTGATTTGTGAGACACATCAAGAGGTGCTGGCAAGATCAATCTGCAGAGATCCCTCTGATAGAGGAATAATGAGTTGACAAAGACCAATGCTCAGTTGGGTCCAAGCCCAATAAGATTACTGTTCAGCATCATCAATATTGCCTCTGTTTGGAACTGACACAATCAGACTGGAATCAATTGTATTTTCCACAGCACTGTCACACATGATTTTAAACTTTGGCTCACAACTCTGTAGAGGAGCTTGCAGATGTTGGCAGATTTTTGCTAACTTAAGGGGGATGTCATTATTAAGTAGGAGTTTTACCCCATGGTGATTTGTGGTTCTCTGAGGTCTGTGTATTCAAGAGAGAAGACAGGAAAAAGAGAAGGAGGAGAAGAAGGATTAGGGAGAGTGTTTTTCTGCTCAATCCCTCCACATTTTTTTTTTATTTTTTTATAGAGTAATGGCCAGATACCATATGTAAACATGGAGGCTATTTCTTAGCTTCCACTTAATTTGAGGATCAAAGATTTTTTTCTGAAACACAGAATCATGAAAATTTTCCTTCTCTGGAGCAACATAATAAAATTGTTATCGTTCACCCTCATAAGGCAAAGGGTGTATGTAGATGGTTCTGCCTGGAAAATATTAAAAGTTCTTCAAGGAGTTGGGAAAATCTAATAAACAATTTGATTCTTAAACAATTCCTACAGTCTCCTCCAGTATGTTTTATAAACCATTATTCCCAACACAGAAAGCTATCAACTTCATGTTTCATGGGCTCCATTTATGCCTTCAGTCTTGCCCATATGGCCATCCCAGACCCCTGATGCTAGCTGACTGATGTAACCATCTAGAAATGTTATGTGATCCATGGCTATTGATTTAATACTAAAAAACTTGATAAGAGACAGAGCTTTTATTTCTCTTTACTACAAGCATACAAAACAATGACTCTATTGGATCTTACCTATTGCTCATCTTAATGGAAATTCTGTGAGCAGTAAGTGCCGTGGAAAGACAACCAAATTTGCAGTGTCTGACTCCCCAACTTAATAGGGTTATCTTTCAACTAACTCAAGTCTTTGGGAAATGTTTAAATCATCAGCAGTCCTGTCTCATAAAACCAATCACAGTCACTACAGGGGCTCTGTCCCTTGCTCAGGGTGACACCAATGTTCTGAAATTATATGCAGACGTTTATGGTACCCCCTCTGGCCTCTTTGTCCAGGCGCATGTGGTCTCAAAGAGGAAGGAATTTGCCTACCCTCTTGCTCAGAACCACTTTCTGGACCCCGGGACCTGATTATCTGTGGCCCAGCCTCTTTGGGGGAATCACACAGTCCTTTCCTTCTAAGGTCCTACACCTCTGCCTCATGATTTGTGAAGAACAAGAAGCATCCATCCTAATAACTGCTGCTTCCCCTGATGGGGAAATCTCCCTTCTCTCTCCTCCAAAGACTCTCACTTCTCTCTCCTTGGTATAATCCACTCAAAGAGTTTAAGTCAGAAATAAAAGCAGAAAAGGAACTTGTCTTTGGGTTACTTTTATTTTGACTCCATCATAACGGGCCTGAGAACAAAAAGGGCAGGTTACCATCACAAAATGGTGTTTAAAAAATAAGAACAAAGCACTAACTAAAATCTTAATATATAATTCTGTTAACCTACAACCAGATGGCCATGGAAAATTCCCAGTCCCTCCACGCTGAGCCAAAATCCCAGACTCAAAAAATTAGAAAAATAATGCCTATGAGGATATTAGGATGACAGTCATATGCAAATATTTTGTTGATACTAAACTATTAGCAGAAGTAGTTATTCTCAATTGTTTAATGCCTCTTGCAAAGCAGACAGCAATTTGTAGCTGGGAGATGAGAGAGAGAGAAGATAACCAAGACTTCCAGATACTCTATTTCTTAGGTGGTTTTAATTTGGTCTGGACAGAGCTTCTTTATGGAGTCCCATGCTCACTGAAATCCCTGGCAACTTTGTATAGTCATCGCATTCAGCACTCCTTTGACGGACTAGGAAATGCCAGTGGTTCCATTAGGCAAACTCCTATAGGAGCAGCTCTATTCTCAAGAGGGTCTCCAGACATGAGCTTGGCCATAAGTATTATGAGCATCTAGGGAAGGAGTGGGAAAATGTCAGTTTGTGTATTTGATTTGAATCTTTGTGTGTGCAGCATTGAAGATTTGAGTATCCCTAAAGGGTATTTAAATAAATGCCAATTTTCAGAGCTGGCTTTATATTTAAATGGATTAGTCCTCTACTTACTTGGTTTAAATACACCAAAGCATCCTCAGCTCTCAATGGAATCTCCTATGAGATACTGTCCAGCCCTGGGAGTACTTCCTTTAAGTAAATGTTTAATTTAACTCGGTTAAGATATTGCCTGACACTTAACTAGATAGACAGCAGCAAGAGTTGGTTTATCCCACTTTCACATAGGATCTGGAGTTTTAAAGGTCCAGAATAGAGGAATAGTATATTATCATATGAAAAGTAGAGCAAGTCCGAGCATAGATGGGGGAAAGGGGTATAGAGGATGCTTTAACGGAATATGTACAATACTAAAGCAGAAAGCCTTGTGCAGCTAGGAGACAAGTGGTGGTCCAATGCACCAAGTAGGAGAGTAATAAAGTGCCAACCAAAGACAAAAAAAAACCCAAAAAACAGGAAAATAACAAAATATTGGTCTTTGCCGCAAATGCTTGGCAAGGTCTTTCAATACAACTAAAATTAATTAAGCATGAGTGTCACAGACATATTTTTCTACTCATAAAAAATGTGACAAACATGAGTTAGAAGGTTAATATTTGAGCCAGATCTGTGGTTCAAATCTACCATTTGTTAACTGTAGGCCCGCATCATTTACATTCTCCAACCCTCAGTTTCTTCATCAGGAAATCAATGATAATAATATCTATGGAGCTAGGCAGAATGGATCTAAGTATAAACCTCAGAGGCCCAACCATTTTCCCCGCTGATAATATTACAGGAAAGAAGCAACAGATTCCCCTCCACCATTCTTCCGGCAATAATATACAAGAAGATGAATTGCATAAATCATAAGGTAATTCATCATAAGGATGGCATTTGTGATAGACCAGGCCCAGGTTCATTGCTCTGGGTCTTGTTCTTGTTTAGAGAATCCAAAGTGGAAATCACATCTTCGAGACCCCAGTTACTTACCTAACACGTTTCCATGGTTTTCACATGTGTTTCCATATAAATTCCACTGATGGGTAATTGTGATGATATATCCCCAAGAAGAATCCAACCTTCCACATGGACTGACATTTGCAATTATTCTCTTACTGTCCACTCTTTTCTGCTGAGGACTAGACTTAGGATGATTCAGTGAATCACTCGGTTCCAGTGAATCAGAATGGTGTCCTGACCCTCTAAAGTTCGTAAGAATCAACTACAGAAAAAATTTTTTCACTCAGATGAATCCTGAGGACTTCAAACTGTTCAGTTTCATTTTTCCTGTGCATTTTCCAGAAAATACTCTGGGATTTTGCATTAAGACCTACATATTGCCTCTTCATCCTTGCAGCAATTAAATTTTATCATTTTTAATCAATATGTCAAATCTCATGACCTGGGTAAGGTATAATTTAGTGTTAATTTTTTCTAAAAGAAAAATGTCATTAAATAAATTTTTTCAGAATTATTCTAGTACTAATGAGACCCTAGAATCTCAGTTTTACCAGATTGTGCTGGCATAAAACATAGATCTATATAATATTTATATATTTCTACAATATATATAATATTATATGTTTATATATAATATATATTTATATACAATATATATTATGTACATGTAATTTTCTGCTCAAATAAAATTTTAAAAAATCATAGACATGCTTATTTCTATGTATTTTTATATTTCTCCATATAACAAAAGGGAATTTATTTTGCTGGACGTTTTGCTCAAGTCATTGCACATATCTCCTTCCCAGGGTTTTTGGCATCTGCCATACACTGCTTTGTTGAATTGTGATAACTAGGAGGAAAGCTGAAATGTGGGAACAGATAACGAGGTAGTATATTTATTTCTTACCTTGTGATTCCATGTAGTTCAATGGTTTCTGTAGGGAGTCATTTCCTCCAACTCTCCTTGCATGGGAGAAGGGAATTTTTCAGCCTAAAGATCTTATTGGGTCATGCCCCCCTCAGTTCTCACTGTGTAGTGTGAGCTGCCAACATTAACAACAAGAAAATGTGAAGTTTCTTCTAAGTCTTAACCCTGTGCTTCAATTTGGGAGGAGACAGGATGCCAGAATAGTTAAGAACAAGGTTCTGGATGCCTGACCGTTCTACTACAAACCACCACCTTACCATTTATGAGCTGTAAGACCTTACTTTATCTCCATTTCCCCATTTGTACAATGGAGATGATAATAATAGCACGTCTCACAGGAATTCTGCAGGATTAAGTGAATCAATACATACAAAGCACTCAGAATGGCATGTGCGACATGAACAGCAACAATTAATGTTAGTTATTTTATGAGAAAATGTAGATGCTGTGTTAAGAAATTAAATACTTCATATATGTGAACTCTCCTTATGGATATTAAATGTTATTTATTAAAATGCTAAATTAGGTTTTAAAATTAAAACCACTAACAAATTACATTAAAACAATTTAAAGCTTAATAACATGGAAAAAAGATATCTAGGGGGAGTATATTTAAAACTTTGAAAAAATTCTGCAGAAAAAATATTGAGTTATTCTAGTTTATCTGGACAGAACAGAGGAGACTAGGAGGCGGGTAAAGCAAACGAGAAGGAATTCCAGACTTTGAGATAAAACCACATCATTTTTAAAGGGAAAAGTCAATAAATGGGCATTAGGACTGCTTTAGGGAATCTTTTATCACCTAACAAGAATGCAGGATAGTGGATCAAGGTCCATCAGTGAGGTAAGAAAATCTAGATAAAGTGGTAAGTTCAGAATCTCAACTAGTCAGGCATTGGGAGAGATCTGTGAGCAGGTCTTGAGAAGTAGGGTGCCAGCACAGGGCTGGGACATAAGATCAAAATCCTACCATTGGAAGGAAAGTTTGACAAAAATCAAGGATACAAATCCTTTTATAATTCCAAAGCAGTAACTCAGGTCCAAAGAATAAGTTTCTAAGCCAGTGGTATGTCCCAAGGGAAACACCTCATTTTTAGAGTTCACCAGTTTCTATGGCATAAAGGCTCCCAACGTGGCTGATTTTAAGCTTCCTATGTGGCATCATATACCTTGCAAAATCCCTGAAAATTTGACAGTTGGCTTTCATGAGCCAGTACAGGTAACTTTAGCATACATGGGAGGCTGGCTTTCAGAACGGAGTCAGAGGTTTAAAGACAGACAAAGAGTCATTGTATCAGTGCTAACCCTCCAAATGGTGTGCTAGACCTCCTTTGTTCCTCCTGCCAAAGTCAAGTTTGATCCTGAAAGAGACTAAGCAAGGCTGAGTTTTAAGGGGGCAACCTGGTAGCTAGCCCCAGAGAAGAGATGTGAACAAGCTTAAGAACAGCTGGGCTGACTCCATGACAGCCACTTGCATGGCCTGGATCAGAAAAAGTAAAACTGTTTAATCCTAAACCACCAGGACTAACTGATCAGCCGGTTCACGCTCAGCACAGGGTATTTTGACAACGACATGGACTCATCAACTCCACGACAGAAACTGTGAACTGGTAAATGTTATATCATTTTCCCTCCCATAAATGACTCCACTTCCTTCCAACGTGAGATCTAAAAGCAACCAGTGACAATAACATTAGTTAGCTTTATTTGAGTAAATGCTAAATCACTGGCCTAGTCCTGCGCTCTCTCTACTTTTGTGATCTCCATTACCCATAGTACAGTGATTTCAAGCACTGTTCTCTGGAGCCCAGGGCCACCTGGGATTCCTGATGGGCCAGCTGAGGAGGAAGGAAAGGCCAAAGGGCTGGGGCTTTGCGTTATCCTCGTCACATCAGAGCAGAGTCACTCCCTTACATCTATTCATGTACTGTATTCATCTATTCATGGAAAGCTCTTTGCAAAAAGGGAATATATTGATATTTTAAAAATCAAGAACTAAAAACTCAAAGTAATCCTACAATGTTGTTAGTTTTTCTTGTGATAGTAAAATAGAAAAAAGTACCTAAGGCAAAAGACAAAGAAAATTACCTACAGATATTGGTACTATGTACCTCCCTAAGACAACTACCATTAACCTTTCATTATATGCCCTTCAATTTTTTTTATGTTCACATATTAAGGCAGCTTTTATTTCACACATTTAACATATGAGGAAATTTATACTTTTGCAGAATGCCGTGGGTGAGCAGGAATCCTAACTGAGGTCTGTCTCTTATGTTCTTGTCATGAATAATAGGCACTTACCTCTTACTCCCTCATACAAAGACTAAATAAATTGATCCCTTTGTCTTTCTGTAAATTCCAATAGTACAGCTAATGATGCCATTCATATCTGCCCAGTCTACTACTTATATCTAAGTCAACTACCCCCCCAGAGGATGACACCCCTCACTAAATTCCATAAAATATAATACATACTCATGGGAAGGCTGTAGACCATATTGGTGGTTTATGCCCTGGCCCCATGGGTTCATATAAGTCCTTAAATGTTATCTCCTCTTTAGGCCAGGCTTTTATCATTAAGCATTAATACCATTTAAAAAGGGTAAAAGATTGCTATAAACTTTGAAAGATTTCAAGAGCAAATAAATGCTAGCATATCACTTTCAGAGTCAAAGAATATTAAAATTAGATTAAAATTTACAATTAACCTAATACATTTTGAATTTGGACTAATTGTTTGAAATTCAAAAGGACCCCAGGATATTTTTGACTTGAAACACAGAAATAAAAAATTCATACTAAACAGGCAGAGTTTGCCCTCAAGGTTGAAAACATTAATCATCATGCATCTAACTGTTAACTGTAAAAAAGTCATTTTTTTTCTGATTTAAAGGGAATTATTTAGTGAGTGTTTTTAACTTCCCTGCTTTCTAGAACAGAGGCAGCAACATGGGGTCGGGTTCCTGGCTCCTCTGCCCTTTCCTGAATCCCTTCTCTACAAAGGAACTGCCTTTGATATACCAGGGAGTCCCAGACCAAAGAATTCACAAAGCTCAGGAAGAAATGAAAGTCCACTAGGAGTGTAATCGAGATTTAGTTACTAAATTCAGGAGATGACTGGAGCTGAACAGTCTTTCTCGGAAGAAGGTACACATTAACCCCAAGTAAACATGAAGGCATAATCACAGGACCCTTTCTGAATCTTTCCATAGCTTCAAAACAACCAGGAAACTGGAAGTAGTAGCTGTTTTAGAAAATTGGGATTTTTATAAAATGCTCAGAGAGGCTAGGATTGAAAGGTCTTGTGACGTTACTGGACCCACTAGGCTTTTTCTGACCCCATTCGTCCAAAAACACCCCGGGTACTCTCTCCAGTTCCTCTATTGCAGGAGCCGTCCCTCTTCGAAAAACACAAGAAGAAATGGCTGTCACGTGGGGAGTCCAGTTTGCTTCTGAGTCCTCACAGTCAATCAGAGGGACAGAACACTAAGGCCTCTCCTAGTATAGAATGGCACTCTCAAGTGGCCATGACTTTCATTTTTACCAACTTGGGAATACTAACGTTATGTACATGTTGTTATTATTTTATTGTTTGAATGATCATATTCCATTTCATAGATACATTCCCACATTATACTACTGAGAAGCTTACAAAAATTAGTAATTGATGTTTCTGTATACAAGTCTTTAGAAAATTCTAGTAAATGCTACTTAATTTAGTCTATTCTATGCCAGACATAGAGTAGGGCATTTAGATTTATCAAATACTCTGAATTTGAAAAATAAAGTTACCATGTATATCACACATGGGTTGTCCATTTTTAAGATTTAGAATCTATTTTATATAAGCAATGCTGAGCATAATGAAACTGTTATTTAAAAAAAATTACCTTGTTTGAGTACCTTCATAATCATCACAATGACCATCAACTAGTGATGTACGGAAGGGCCAGAGAAGCATAAGTTTTGCTTGACAAAATTTCACAAATAAAAGCATTTCTAGCTAGTGTTCAAAAGGGCAACTGTAGTGTCACCTTACGTGGAAAATTGAGGTTTCATTTAGACAGTATTCACATCACATCTTGTATTTAGTGTCAGAGATAAAAAGAACTGCCTTTCTTCTCACCTCTGTGCTCTGACATGAGCAAAAATCTGTCCCGATCTAATTTGTGAAGTCTTGTTTGTGTATGCACACATGCATATGCACACAAAGGCCTTTTGGTTTATATTTATACAAACTTTTGGCATCTAGACCTATCTTCTTTCTCTATCTACGAGTTTTCAAGAGCCGTACACAGAAAGATAACAAGTAGCCTCATACATACAACATCCTCCATTCAATGGATATTATAGTGTTAATGAATTTAAAGATAGTGCTACTGTGTATCCTAGACATTAAATTAATATTTAGGAGGAAATATAAATTATTATACAGATGAAACTGCCTATTATAATCTTATGACTTCTAGTTTTATACAAACTCTGAAAGTATTTCTAATTTCTGTGATAAGTTGAAATTTAAAAGGTTTTCATGTTTTTCCACATAGCTAGTTTCAAAATCAAATACTTCCAAAGTCTTTGATTAAATTCAATCTTAATTTAACCTAAAATTATAGAACTGTATTCTTATCACCACCAATATTTAACTTCCCCCCAATCTGACATACATACCCCCTTAAATACACACCATCACAAAAAAAGATAAAAGAATCTAGTCTCAATTTAACTTACAACATTATTATTATGATGGCTGAAGTTTACCCAGGGCTTTGAGCCATCTTATAAAATTTCATAACAGCTAAAAGTAAAGCAGTTCAAAGGGAGAGTGAGCTGACTCATGCACAGCCCTGCCTCCGAGAACAATAGCAAATGGTGTCCTTCTAAACTCAGAAACTAAGAAAAAGTTTGAGCTAAATCCAGACGATTTAAATTTTGCTCATGAAAAGTGAATTTCCTCTACCTGTACTATTCTATTCCTATAACTAAGTTTGACATGATTCTCGTTCAGATACAATAGAAACAAAGAAAGGAAGTTACGCTTGGTACCCTTCACATTTATGTCTTCAAGGTTGTTTGGAAATCTTTTAGGCAGTTTTCCTTTCTCCAAATAATCCCTTCCGTTGTTTCTTTAACTGGAAGAGGTTTTTCGTTTTATATAGTGTATATTTCCAAAGTATATATGGTTCTGGGCATGGTATTTGCTTTCCTTAGAGATATGAATCGCTTTTGTTCATTTACCTTCTTTGAAATTCATTTCTAGTAGCTGCAGAGCTGCTGCTATGGAGTGTTAATAGGCTTCTAACATAGCTGTCATTTCAAGTAATAGGTGCCAAGCTTTCAGCAGCTTATTAACACATTATAACAGCAACCCCTATACTAAACAAACAAATTGCACGGAAGAGGACACAAGCAAAATTAGTGTGTACAAATATATACATTTATATGTATACATACATACAGTATATACTTAGGACTCATCAACATATTTGGTTCCATACATGATTAGACCAGAATTGGCATTTGTTTTTTATGAATATTCACAGGGAGAAAGAGTGGATCGGATTTGTATTTGGTCCCAAATGTGAGACGAATACAAACTGGTATAATTACTGAAAGATTTCCATCCTCCCAGCCCGGCAACACTCTCAAGACCGAAAAATTGCAGACTTGTGGTATTTCACATCATGGAACCGTGCTAACGTGATCTTTCAGCGCCACTTCATGGGGGATGCTGCAGAGAAAGAAAAAGTGGAAATAAGCAAAGAAATACACCAACTGGCAAAACTACTGAGAAAGGAAGAAATATGAAAGGAAGAAAATATGAAAATGTGCTTCTAAGAGTCAAAATTTGCATTTGGATATGAACACTGGACCAACTTTCTACAGACACAAATATATTCTTCCAGATGCAGGGGCAGACATATGTACAGATAAATACAAGAATGTATATTCACACATGCTTTATATAAATACGTGTAAATACACACACATATAACACACATATATACATATGTATGTATATATAGATTCGCTGTCCTTTACAAGTGTTTATATGTTTAATGGCTTCATAAACATTCCTAGCAGCTTTCTAGAAGACATATTTCAATAAAGGCTCTAAATTTTACATTGTAGTAGAAGCTGACCTTTTTTTGAGTATTAAAAAAATCCCAAAGTAATTTATAATTATGTTGCAATATATTTGGAGGTTCTAAATATATTAAGTTCAAGTTTTAAACCAGCTAGATAATTTTTTAAAATTTACTAAATTTTATAGTATCACGGAGGATGACTTGACCTCTGGCTATCATAGAAGATTTAATATGCTACTTTTATTATTACTAATAACAGCAGGTGGAATTATTAATTGTTCAGTAAGCACCACAGCTGAGCTAGTAACTATAAACTGCTCATATTATTTCAAATATTTCTAACATCTACTTTCTAATATTTCAAATCTGTGAAAGTAAAAGAAACTTAAAAAAGCCAAATACAGTACCAGAATTAAAGTTAATCAAATGATGATTGAGTTTTCTAATAGAAATAATTCCTTCCAAACACTACTCTTGCTGGATTAGATGTAACGTGACATCATAGTTGGAAGAAAAATTATTTGAACTCTGTAATAAAAGATAATCATTGATGTCAAGAAACTTTGTCATAAAAATGCTCTGATTATATAGCTCAAACCCAGGAATGACTGTAGAACTTTTAGCTCTTACTTGCCATAGAGGCATAATTCACTGGAATAATTAATGACATTCAATTCAGAAAAGAACATTTTATTTTCCAAGTAGATACAATAATAAGTAGGTTATGAAGTCCCAAATTTTAAGATCTAGTCTGAGGTTCTTCCAACTGCAATCATTGTATTGGCTCCCATATTATCTCTGTCTAGCAAAGAGTTTGTAATACAAACTTCAAGGAGCTACTTCTCTTGTTTTTAATACTTGAAGTTGTTTTTCATACCCAAAGAGTCTTTGAAAATTAAAGCATTCTTTTTATTTGATACTCTGGAAGTCTAATGCTAAATTATAATCCTATTTCCCCCATTTCTCGATGTCTCAGATGGCACTATTATACATAAGAGGGCACTCACAGCATTATATAATAAGCTAATTAAGACTACATCTGCTATACTTCAAGGTCCTTGGGAGAGGCCTATATCTAATTCATCTTTGTTTTCCTAATATCAAGTACAGTACCTGGCACATGGAAGCTGTTCCACGAATGTTGAATTCATGAACAGATTAATTTCATGGAATAAAGACCATGTCCTCTCTATATTTTCAAATATGTATTAGTTCCTACTGCTTAGTCAAATCGCATTTCTTTTTTCCATAAATAATCTACTCCTCGTTCTAACAATATTCTGTACCCTAAGTTAGAGCCAGAAAAAAAGAAGTGTCTGAAAGTTGGGACCTCATCCCTCTCTAAGAAATTCTCCTGTTTCCTTGCCTGAGTAAATTGATGCCTACTAAAAATAAATATGCAGTGGGTCAGGGCCAAGGGTCCTTCTGTATGATTTTAGTAAAAACATATTTTTGTATAGAAAAGTATCTGCAATAGCCTCCCAAGACTTTGGTCAAATCACCTCAGAGTAAGGTTTCCAATGACAGTTATATGATATGTGTGTGAAAATAATGGGCAGTGGTTTCAAATTATGAGTGTTATTTTGGTTGACACTCCCAGCAACTACCATGATTTTAAAATGAGAAAACAAAAGCCAAAATAATGAATAAGTAAATAATAGGAAGGAGAAGAAAACCAAAACAATAAACATTTCTACGTGTATTTTTTTACAGAAAAATATCTCAGTTTGGAAAAACTGAATGCCACTGCACATAAATTATGAACTTACAGTTTCCAATCAAACTATGAGGGAAAGTTGTTCTGTATTTCCACCAGAGTATTTTTTAATAATCTTTCCTATAAATATATACATGGTTGGACTCTATGATTATAACACCATAATAAAAATTGGTAGCAAAACTTGTTTTCCACCTCAGCATTGTTTATGCTATTTTAATAAGTTGAATAGACTTGGAAGACTAAGAAAATGTCACTTTTCCAACTCTGCTAGGAAGGAATTTGACAACTGCTACATAACTCTTGAAATGCTACAGTTTGTTAAAATGCTCCTAATAATTTTTTTCCTGATTTTTATTCAAAGGTTAAAGTGTGACACACAAAGGTTTAGACTAATGGGATGATAAACATATTACAGGGGAGAAAGGTTACCATGATGTTTAATTTCAAAGTCAAAGTGCTAGGGGTTTGGCACCTTCACAGAATCTCTGATTGTGGGAGAGAGCAGAAGTTTGAAAAGAGTGCAAAAAACCCCACTGACTTTAAAATAATGAACGCTTTCCCATGCCTTGCCATGCTGCAAAAACACCTATGCACCATACATGCATCAATTCCCAAAGGCTCCTAAGTTAATTTAGTAGCAAAAGATTGTACTCAAGTGATAAAGGTCCAGTACTATGATTATCTTTATGGATAATTGGGGGCATAAAATAGTTCCAAAGCACCTTTTATTTGTCATTTGTTGACAATTCAACCAACTCTCCTATCTGCCATCCTCCATATTTAATGGGTCCCTATCAAGGTATGCAACCCACTCGTTTGTATGGGCAGAATGTCTTCATATTGTTATGCTGTTGCATATCCTTTACTCCCTTATGTTCTCCATCAGTCTACCTCCTGCTCTTTTCTTCTATGACACCTCTGAGATGGTACCC
This sequence comes from Arctocebus calabarensis, assembly GCA_963573935.1. Classification (NCBI taxonomy): domain Eukaryota; kingdom Metazoa; phylum Chordata; class Mammalia; order Primates; family Lorisidae; genus Arctocebus; species Arctocebus calabarensis. The sequence continues at coordinate 13,893 of CAUYON010060932.1, forward strand.
ATAGCAACACCCCTGAGAAGAAGGTGAAAGTGAAGATGCTGCAGTCACTCCCGGCGCACAGTGCTGACAACGCCAGTCATTAATGCATCAGCTTCTGCCTACTCAGATCTGCCTCACTCCTCTCTGGTCTTGTTTCCCTCCAGTCGCAGCCACAGAGCACACTCACGGAGATCCAGAGACTTGCTGTTAATGATTTGTCACTTGTTTAGAACACCTCAGGATGGCAGGTCTGTATAATCTGCCCTCAATGGCACTGCCAGGTTGCATTAGGAAACAATTACCTAGTTTATGACTAGCAAAGTAGGCATCAGGATTTCCAATTAAACTCAGATATTCCCAAAGGAGCCTGGGTACCCCGATATTGTTTAGAAAAGGAACAGACACCACATTAGGGGCAGTTCTGCTCACTCCTACTTCAGAGTAAGAGACTTTTGAATTAATGCTCTCTAGATTAGTAAAGTTTGGGCAGCAGAATATGGAGAATGATATTTCTATGAATTCAATCATTATCATTTATTAAGCTCTCACCATTTGTTAAGATCCAGGCAAAATGAAATAATGGACACGCTTGCCTAAATGCTTTTGTAGTACTGAACCAAAGAAAAGAGACTAACATAGCTTCATTATTTTAACCACTGCCCCTTCTCCATATGTATGTGCACATGAATTTGGAGAAGGAAAAATACAATGATTATGGATTTTTTTCTTCTTTATAGTCTGAATAAGTGCTAGAATCTGTAGGTTTTTAACAAAATTAAAAGATTTTACTGTAAAAAGTATTATCAAAAGTTTTACATCAAATATAAATATAAGCTTGCATAAGCTGATTAATTTAAAATGTATTATATTGAACAGATCTTGATTTAAATATACCCCATGAATTTAAAATCACCATATTTATTGAAACACAAAAAGATTTTTTTATAGCTGAGAAAGCTCAGATGTTATTGAACTTCAACTGCAAAAAGCCACAGCCTGGAATTTCCACACAATAGCTCTCATAATACCAGATGATAATTATAATAATAATAAAAACTTTAAAACTTGTTAAAAATTCCAGAAAAATAGATATTTTATCAAAGGTCTGAATGCACAAGTATCACAGACTCCTATATGCCTATTATGCCCCCTCCAAAAGAGGAAGTAAACTAACCATTCATCAGTAGCAGCATGAAAGGAGAAGATTTATCATTTTAAAATTTTTCATTGCAGATGGTTTTCATTTTAAAAGGCAGGGAAGCGATTTTTTTGAAATCATTTTTTTTCCCTAATGCAATTGAACCAGACATTTCTCGTAAATCTTGTTGCTTTAGTAGACAATATTCAATTCTCTAAACTTTATATGCAATATCCAGCTTTCTTTTTTTTTTTTAATAGATGCCCATGTCCTTGGCTCGAAAATGAAAACCAGCTGAGAGGTGGCATCATATCCAAAGTATGCTACCTCAGTCCATCCCCTTTTCCTTAGTTCACACGTCTTCTAAGAAATACCTCTTTGGGCTCAAACTAAATCATGAGTTTTAATGAGTTTTAAAATATGTTTTTCTTTGTCTTCTTCTTCTTCCCTTTTTTTTTTTTTTTTTTTTGGTAAATAAATGAATCTGCCAGCCAATGTATTTTTTTTGAATTGGGCAGCTAACTGTACCTAGTGATTCACTGAATTCATTGAGTCAGGGAACCCAAACAAAAAGCAAGTCACTGGAGAGAAAGCAGGAAGTAGATACTTCCTTTTAAAAAAAAAAAAAGGGAGAGAATCATTTATATTTGATTTGAATTTGAATTTCCTGCATGATGTCACCCCCTGTAAGGAAGAAAGATTTACCCTTTGTGGTATAGCATTAGATATTCCAGTTGAGCAAATGACATGGTGGTACTTGTTGACTAGATTTATTGTTATTCTTAAAGTATAGTCACTGTCAATTTTTGAGGACTAAGGATACCTAAAATTGAAAAGCATGGTAAGACACCATCAGTCTTAAAATGCCAGTAATCATCTTTATATGATAAGTTTAGTTTAAGGTGCAATGTAGATGTATATCTCACATATAGCAAACATAATTTTTATATGTATATCACATATGATATCTATTTATATATCAGATATATTTTATCAGTCTACATAACATACAGTAGAACTTCCATTGTGGACTAACTCTATATATTGACTTCCTCCTTAAGGGGACCTCATTTTCATAGACTGGACATGTACTACATGTATGTATCAGTATAGTAGGCCTTATGTTGACCAATTTGTTACAGTCCCTTGGGTGGTCAACTTAAAGAGGTTCTACTATATCTTCTAATGGGAGATTCTTTCTTATTTTTGTCTGAACTAAAAAAAAGTGTTGCTTTTTTTTAGATTCTGAGGTTGGCTTTTTTATGAACATTGATGTTCCCAGCTTTAAAGATATAAGGAGTCGAATAAAATGCAAGTGGACAGTTCCAAAGATGAATTCTGTTTAAGATTTTATTAAATCAAAATTCACTCCTATTTGCAAATATTTCAAAGAGATGCAATCAAAAACCAATAAAGATTTTTAGAAAGTCCTTCCTTTTCCAGACAAGGAAGGTCTGTCAGGTGAATGGGGGCCCAGCAATCTTAGATGGAGAATGTCAGAAGAGGCACTAGAACCTCAGTCCCCTGACACCCAGTTCAGTGTTCCTAATGTTACAACCTGTGGTTTCACACAGAATGAGTCCACACTGAACACCTTAAAAATGAATAAAATGATCTCTAACCAGCCAGGAGTTCTTTGAAAAGTTTTCTTGTAAATTCATTCAAAAGTGCATCTTCTTGACATGTTTGCTGCAGCATAAATGACACTTTCTCTGCCCATCTCACTCCCTTCTGCATATAAGCTTCCTAAACCTGGCTTTACAGTATTAAAATATGAAAGTTACTTACTGGGAAAAATATCTATTTTTAAGAACTTATTGCTTTACAGCTTAAAATTATAATTTTATTTGAATGAAATGTCTCTTAAAACATCTGGAAGATGTGCCACAGTGATAAGCTAGGATACAAGAATCCTTTGCTCTGAGGATACATTCTTAAATATAATGCTGAAAAGTGTAAACAGGAAAATGAAAATCACCCATAATCCCATCACTAACAGATTACATATCCTGTGTGATATGTATTTATTTTTCTAAATCGAATCACATTTGGCATAGGACACAATCCCCTAGGAAATCCAGTTTAAGTCAGTTTTTATTTTCCCTTCTTTAAGATCTTGCCCAGAACCCTAGAATTTACCTCCTAGAGGAGGTCTTCCAAATTATTCTTCAGTCAAGGAGAGAGGAGAGGAGAGCCATGGCACTTCTCTGCTATGCCTCCCAGCCACGTGGGTTTACTGGTGTAGCTCAAGACCAGGTTAAATACTCTTTAAAAAGGTATATTTTTATATATGCATAATGTTCCATCCTGTCCTAATATCTTTATTCCTATATTGTCTAATGTTTAGATTTCAAGAATTTTTGTTATTAATGACAACCCTATATAACACTACATTTATATATAAATTTTTGACCACATCTCTGAATACTTTATAATGATAGATCCTTAGAAATGAAATTCCTGTATTAAAAGTACAGTTTCATGGATGTTTGTTTTTATGGTGTTAGTGTAGTGTGTTAATGTTTTGATTTTTAAAAATATTTATTGCCAATTTCCTCAATTGTCTACCTTTCAAATTGTTTGAAACAAATAGAAGTTCTAATTTTTATGTTGTCCAATACATGCCTATTTTTATTTATAGTTTTTCCCTTTGTTTTAGGCATAGAAATTCCCTCTGAGTCCCGAGATCTAATATTATCATTTATATTTTAATATTATTGAACACATTATTCAAACTAGGATTTATTAGCTACAAAGAAAAAGCATAGAATCTTCTTTTAAAAATACGAATCAATTTTACCATCACCAAAAATACATTAGTAATCAATATAAACAACATTTTAATGCAATTATTTTTAAAAATCAAAACTGTTGCAAAGACTCAGAATGAGCAATATGTCAAAATTTTAGGTAAAGACAGAATTAAGCCCTATAGCCTTCTGGCATTGTCCTTCAAAATGATACCTAAACAAAGTAAAATGATTGTTAGTAGCCTCCCCATAATTTCCATCCTCTGGGTGCTCACCTTGTATGCTGAATTGAGCTCAATTGTCACATACTTCTGACCATCACATCCCCACTCTGACCAGCTTCATTCTTAGACATAGTTCCCTTGTCTTTATTTCCCAAGGCTATTAAACATACATGATTTTTATGGAAAGTATGGAGATAGTTGAGGGAGAATATAAAACAGAGGAGGAAACACCTGAAGATTCACTGTGAACCATCATTGCATGTAAAATCCTGCAGAGGCACCCACAGATCATAGTCACGACGATTCCTCCTCAGACTGGCAAGATGGCAGGTTGATTTCCGAATACTAATTTCTCTCACCCATCACATGTCTGCTCTGAGATCAACAGTTGTCAGCCTTCCCATCACAAGAACAATGAAAAGTCTTAGTCGTTCACTATGCAAAGCAAGCACCCAGAGTCCTGGCTTCTGTACCAGATACTGCCAGTTCTTTCTTCGTTTCTATCCCTTGGCACTTGCTAGCTTGACTTCCAACTGCCAGCACTTTCATTTATTGCCTGAGATGTTATTTGGCCACCAATATTTGTTTTGTCTGCAGAAGCAGCAAGTTGGAAGTTCCTGGGCTGCTGGGTCCTTTAAATACCCAATAACTGAGAGGATCTGTTGTCTCATCCTTGAAAGATTACAGTGGATGAGTCTAATGGTCATGTTTTGCACCTGCTCCCACATTTCTCTAGCATATCAAGTTCCCCTTGCTAAAATGGTAATGTTCTTGATAACAAAAAGTATCTTGACTGCTTTCCTTCCCTATCTTATTTCTCTTGTCTCCTGCCAGTATTTGCTGGGATCACCTCCCCAAATCAACTACTTACAGGGAAATACTTATCTCAGGGTTCACTTATTAAAATAACCTTCATGGCCAAAAGGGCAGTATAACTGGCCCACAATGTTTGGCTTTTCAAAGAACAGGCAGGGATTTGGAATCTCAATTTTTCTTCCTAATCTTTCAAAATTTGTGGACTCAATCCCTTGGTTGCAACAGCCTCTGTGGGGAGCCAAGAATAAAAGACATAGCATACATTCTTCTGCTATGCAAAGCAAACTCCAAGGGATGCAGATTTTTAATCTTTCCACTTAATTTAAATTCTACTACATGTGTATTAGGGCTTTTCTCTCTATTTTCCATTTTTATTTTCACTGATCCATATGCCAGTAACACAGGTTTTATTATTATAGCTTTTATTGCACTCATAAATTTCCATATAAATTTACTTCTAATTTCTGCCCCCTGCCTTTACTTTCTCATCTAGTCCCTTTTATTTTTTTCAGACCATTTTTTAAAATACTATGAAATTTAAGGAAAAAAATCCTGCTAATATCTAGAATAAAGCTAAAGTAAGCCTAGAAATTAGGAAGAAGTTAGTGTTCAAAAAATTATTTTTTCACAATGGAAGATGGTGTGTCTCTTGGCTCCAAATATGACGCACATCTTTCTTAAAATGAAAGTAAAATGACCTAGACCTAAAAATAAATAAAGGTTAAAAAAGGTTGTTTCTTTTCAGAGGGAATTCAATAACAACAGGGTGCAATGAAATGGATAGTTTTTCAAGTGTAGTGCTCTATTTTAATTTACAGATAAAAGCTCAGAAACTTTTACTTTAAAAATGGCTTCTAGCTTATAGGCAGACTCACCAGATAGAGAACCTTTGGGTTCAGATACAATCAACAGGGCAGATAATTCAATACCAAAGCTATGACTCCCATTTTTTATTTTTAAAACTTCATATTTGCTTATACTCTTTACCCAAAATGGCTTGAAATATCTTAAAATAAAGACATGTAGGATAGGCTAATTACATAAGAATCGAGAAAATGAGGAGGAAGAATGTTTTTTCCTTTTCCACAGAAATATAGATGGTGGCAAAGAAATGTATAATCATCTTAACAAAAGAAAAACTGTATTAAATTTGTAACACTCAAGTAACATTTACCTTCTGCAATTACAACAGGTGTTCAATGTATTTATTTTGTGTTATAAGTAATATGTTGAGTATAACAATTTTAATACATGTTTCTTCCTTTTTAAAATTCTGTATACATTTTTTGGGGACTGTCTATATTTATTTAGATCCAGCCTTACTTTTAGGTTTTGGGGGCTGTACCAAGTGATCTGACTGTTTTAAACATAAGACTTCATATTGCCTGATCGATCACCAACTTTAGAAAAAGCACACACCCTGAAAGACAGGATACAATGCAATGAACTCTTGAGAACTTCAAGAAGAAAATAACTTGCCTTTTGCCTTGAACTCACTTGTGAATTACTGGCCAAACCATTCAGCCTATCTGGGTTCCTATTTTTTGTTACTAGAAAAGGTATAAATAGTATCCCAACCATTGAATCTTTGGTCTAAAATGACACCTGCTTTAAATAGTTAAATCTGAGTGTCTCTCCAAACCATTTTTATCTGCTTACTTCAGTAGCCTGCAGGCATACGGGAACTGTAATCATATTTTAACATTTTTATTGAGATATAATCTACATACTATAAAATTTATCCTTTAAAAGTGTACAATTCTGGGGACGGAGCAAGATGGCTGATTGGAAGCAGCTTCCGAAAAAGGCTCCTGTCCAAAAGGGAAGATAACCTCCAGAAACTGTGCAATTAAGCTGAATACTGGGAACCCAGCCGAGAGAGAGAAGTGATTTCTGCGGATCACCTATGCTGAGAGTGCTGCAACCCCAAGAAAGCATGCTTCAGGTACAAAATTCATCTGAAAGGAAGAGTGCCCGTCCCCTTCCCCAAGAAAGCTCTGAGTTTCTTGCTTTTCTGTTTCCTTTCATTTTATTCTCCTCTTTTGCTCCTGCAAGTTTTCTACAGTCAAGCGGTGACCTGTGGACCTCTTGTCTCACCCCATGGAAGAGTGCTGTGGGAAGTGAGGTGTGCTTCCCCTGAGCACCCTGGTGTGACTCTGAGAACTCTATTGCTAGGCAGAAAAACTGAACTAAAGTTTTCCCCACCATTCTGAACTTACTGTACACCCTTCCCCCCTTACCTGATGAACCAGAAGCCTAACCCCAGCTGAGACTGAGGGAGGAGGTCCCGAGCAGCGCCCCCACCCCCGCCTGCCAGAACAAGCACCACACCAGGAAAAGACTATGGGCAGGCCCGCGGCAAGCCTCCCTCCCCTCCGGCCAGGGAAGCCGCAGGTGAGTGCCTGGCCCTGTGCCCCAAGCTTTCCAGGCTTCTGCAGGTCTGCCATCTACTAGAAACTCTGATGGCAACCACCAGGCCTCTGCAGGTCTGCCCCTGATCAGGAACTCCTCCCACGGCGACCACGCGGGCCTCTGCCTGGCACCCGCAGGGCCCCCACAGGCTGGCCCCTGGCCACTAAATCCCCTGGCAACCGTGCAGCTCCACCCCCAAGCTTGCAGGGCTTCTGCAGGCCTGCCTTCTGCCAGGAACTCTGCCTGCAACAGCCAGGCCTCTGCAGGGCGACCCACAGCCAGAAACACTCCTGGCAACTGCCTGGCCCTATGCCCGTGCTTGCCGGGCTCCCGCAGGTCCGCCATCCGCTAGAGACTCTGCCAGTGACCGCCATGCCTTTGCAAGTCTGCCTCCAGCCCGAAACTCCCCTGGTGACCACACAGGCCTCTGCCTGGCACCCGCAGGGCCCCTGCAGGTCTGCCCCTGGTGAGTAAATCCCCTGGCAACCGTGCAGCTCTGTGCCCAAGCTTGCAGGGCTTCTGCAGGCCTGCCTTCTTCCAGGAACTCTGCCTGCAACCGCCAGGCATCTGAGGGCGTCCTACGGCCAGAAACGGTCCCGGCAACTGCCTGGCCCTATGTCCATGCTTGCCAGGCTTCCGCAGGCCTGCCATCTGCTAGAGAATCTGCCGGAGACCACCAGGCCTCTGCAGGTCTGTCCCCAGCCAGGAACTCCCCCGGCGACCACACAGACCTCTGCCTGGCACCTGCAGGGACCTTGCAGGTTCACCCCTGGTGAGTAAATCCCCTGGCAACTGTGTGGCTCCGCGCCTGAGCTTACAGGGCTTCCGCAGGCCTGCCTTCTGCCAGGAACTTTGCCTGCAACCACCAGGGCTCTGCAGGGTGGCCCACAGACAGAAATGTTCCCAGCAACTGCCTGGCCCTATGCCTGTGCTTGTTGGGCTTCTGCAGGTCCACCATCTGCTAGAGACTCTACCAGTGACCACCAGGCCTCTGCAGATCTTTCCCCAGCCAGGAACTCCCCCAGCGAACATGCAGGCCTCTGCCTGGCACCCGCAGGTGACCATGTGGCCTCATGCCTGAGCTTGCAGGGCTTCCGCAGGCCTTCCGTCTGCCAGTAACTTCAACTGCAACCACCAGGCCTCTGCAGGCCCACCCCAGGCAAAGAACTTCCCCGGTGACCACCTGGCCCTGCACCCTGTGCTTGCCAGACTTCTGCAGGCCTGCCGTCTGCTACAGACTCTGCTGGCAACTGCCAGGCCTCCTCAGGTCTCCCCCCAGCCAGGAACTCCCTCGGTGATTGCGCGGGCCTCCGCCTGGCACCCACAGGGCCCCCCCTGTTCAGGGACAGTACTGGTGACCACATGGGCCTCTACTTGGCACCCATGGGGCCTGTGCAGGCCAGCCTTCTGCCAGGGACTCTGCTGGCAACTTTCAGGCCCTACAGGCCTGCTCCTAGACAGGAACTGCCCCGGCAACTGCCTGGCCCTGCATCTCACACTTGCTGGGCTTCTGTAGGTCTGCTTTCTGCCAGGGACTCCGCCCGTGACCACCAGGCCTCCAGCCAGGGTCACTCCCGGCAACTGTGTAGGCCTCTGCCTGACACCCATGGAGCCTCCACAAGCCAGCCTTCTTCTAGGGACTCCACCGGTGACTGCCAGGCCTCTCTGCAGGCCCACTGCTGGCCAAAAACTTCCTAGACAACTGCACGGCCCTGCACCCACCACTTGAAGGGCCAGACACAACAGTGAAAACAACCATGGGGCGGAATCAATGGAAAAACTCTGGCAATACGAATAATCAGAGTAGACCAACCTCTCCAAGTAACAACAAGGCAGACACAACACAAGATCTCCTGCATAGCAAATGACTGAGATGTCTGAAATCAAATTCAGAATCTGGATTGCAAGTAAGATCAGCAGAATGGAGGAAAAGATGGAATTAGAATTTCAAGAAGTAATTCAAAAGATGACCCAAAATATGTCTCAAGAATCAACAAATTCAAAGACAAAATGACCAAAGATTTTGACACATTGAGATGAGAAGTTGCAGCCCTTAAAGATCTGAGAAATTCAGTAGAATCCCTCAGTAACAGAATGGAGCTAGTAGAAGAAAGGATTTCTGACATGGAAGACAAGGCTTTCCAATGCTCTCAAACCTCCAAAGAGCAAGAGAAATGGAAGGCAAAAACAGACCACTCTCTCAGAGAGCTCTTGGATAACTCGAAGAAAACCAATATTCGCCTCATAGGGATCCTCGAAAGTGATGAAGCAGCTTCACGAGACACAGAATCCCTTATTCATGAGATTATGAAAGAGAACTTTCCAGACATGCCAAGAGATTCTGAAATTCAGATAGCAGACAGTTTCAGAACCCCAGCATGACTCAACCCAAACAAAACATCCCCTAGGCACATCATAATTAAGTTCTCTAAAGGAAATATGAAGGAGAAAATTTTGAAAGCAACCAGATGCAAGAAATCAATAACCTACACCGGGGAAGAATATTAGAATAACTGCAGATCTCTCTGATCAAAATTTTCAAGTGAGAAGAGAATGGTCATCGGCTTTTAATCTCCTAAAACAAAATAACTTTCAACCCAGGATCTTGTATCCACCTAAACTGAGCTTCACTAATGATGGAGAAATAAATATTTTAATGACATCTACATGTTGAAGAAATTTGCCATAACTAAACCAGCTCTCCAGGATATTCTCAGACCTATTCTCCATAATGACCAGCGTAATCCCCCAACACAAAAGTAAACTCATCCAGAAACTTTTTATCAAAGTTCAGCTCACACAGAGACAAAAGGATTAAAAATTTCCACTACATCTTTCAAGATTTATCATTGGTTTCAATTAATGTGAATGGTTAAAACTGTCCTCTAAAGAGACATAGGTTGGCTGACTGGATACAAAAACTCAGGCCAGGTATCTGCTGCGTACAAGAATCACATCTTACCTTAAAAGAAAAATTTAGACTCAAGGTGAAGGGATGGTCATCAATATTGCAGGCAAATGGAAAACAGAAAAAAGCAGGTGTTGCAATCTTATTTGCAGATACAATAGGCTTTAAACCAACCAAAGTAAGGAAGGATAAAAGATGGACATTTCATATTTGTTAAAGGTAATACTCAATATGATGAGATTTCAATTATTAATATTTATGCACCCAACCAGAATGTACCTCAATTTATAAGAAAAACTCTAATAGACATGAGTAACTTGATTTCCTCCAGCTCCATAGTAGTTGGAGATTTTAATACTTCTTTAGCAGTGTTGGATAGATCCTCTAAGAAGAAGCTAAGTAAAGAAATTTTAGATTTAAACTTAACCATTCAACATCTGGATTTAATAGACATCTACAGAACATTTCATCCTAATAAATTGAATACACATTCTTCTCATTAGCCCATGGAACATACTCCAAAATTGATCACATCTTAGGTCACAAGTCTAACCTCAGCAAATTTAAAAGAATAGAAATTATTCCTTGCATCTTCTCAGACCACCACGGAATAAAAGTTGAACTCAACAATAACAGGAATCTGCAAACTCATACAAAAACATGGAAGCTAAATAACTTTATGCTAAAGGATAGATGGGTCATAGACAAGATTAAGAAGGAAATTACCAAATTTTTGGAACAAAATGATAATGAAGACATGAATTATCAGAACCTCTAGGATACAGCAAAGGCAGTCCTAAGAGGGAAATTTATAGCACTGCAAGCCTTCTTCAAGAAAACAGAAAGGGAGGAAGTTAACAACTTAATGGGACATCTCAAGCAACTGGAGAAGGAAGAACTTTCCAACCCTAAACCCAACAGAAGAAAATAAATAACCAAAATTAGAGCAGAATTAAACAAAATTGAAAACAAATGAATTATAGAACAGATCAATAAATCAAAAAGTTGGTTTTTTGAAAAGGTCAATAAGATAGATAAACCTTTGGCTAACTTAACCAGGAAAAAAGAGTAAAATCTCTAATTTCTTTAATCAGAAAAGGTAAAGACGAAATAACAACAGACCCCTCAGAAAACCAAAAAATCCTCAATGAATACTACAAGAAACTGTACTCTCAGAAATACGAAAATATGAAAAAAATTGACCAATACTTGGAAGCACACCACCTACCAAGACTTACCCAGAACCAAGTGGAAATGCTAAACAGGCCTATATCAAGTTCTGAAATAGCATCAACAATACAAAATCTCCCTAAAAAGAAAAGTCCGGGACCAGATGGCTTCACATCAGATTTCTACCAAACCTTTAAAGAGGAACTAGTACCTATATTACTAAACCTCTTCCAAAATATAGAAAAAGTAGAAATACTGTCCAATACATTTTATGAAGCAAACATCACCTTGATCCCTAAACGAGGGAAAGACCCAACAAGAAAAGAAAATTATAGACCAATATCACTAATGAATATTGATGCTAAAATATTCAACAAGATCCTAGCAAACAGAATCCAGCAACACATCAAACAAATTATACACCATGAACAAGTCGGCTTTATCCCAGGATCTCAAGGCTGGTTCAATATACGTAAATCTATAAATGTAATTCAGCACATAAACAAATTAAAAAATAAAGACCATATGATCCTCTCAATTGATGCAGAAAAAGCTTGCTCTTGACAATATCCAGCATCCCTTCATGATTTGAACACTTTAAAAAATTGGTATAGAAGGGACATTTCTTAAACTAAAAGAGGCCATCTACAGCAAACCCACAGCCAATATCGTACTGAATGGAGTTAAA
>CAUYON010060934.1:0-13120 GCA_963573935.1 Arctocebus calabarensis
AGGTGTGGTTAAATTAAGAAAGGTAAACTTGCATGGGGCAGGTTACTGAGGGATGGAGAGTCTTGGCATCAGTAAGTTTGCCCAGGGTCCTTTGTCTTCCAGAAATTCCACCATTTCTGGGAAATAAGTAGTAAGTTAAAAGTAAGAGTTCTTTCATGTTTACGTGGATGGAGCTGGAACATATTCTTCTTAGCAAAGTATCTCAAGAATAGAAGAAAAAGTATCCAATGTACTCAGCCCTACTATGAAGCTAATTTATAGCTGTTGTATGAATGGTATAACCCAACTATAACACAAGAATATAGGGAAAGGAACAAGGGTAGGGAGGGGAGAGGGGAGGTTGGGGCGGAGGGAGGGTAATTGGTGGGGTCACACCTATGGTGCATCTTGGAAGGATACAGGTGACCTTGCTATATGAAGAATACAAATGTCTTCATATAATAATGGAGAAATTGCCAGGAAAGCTACGTTAATCAGTTTGATAAAAACAGTTAACATTGTATATGTAACCAGCACATTGTACCCCTTGATTGCACTATTGTTCACAGCTATGATTTAACAATAAAGATAATTTAAAAAAATGAAAAAATAAAGTAAGAGTTCTGGTCATCAAGTCCCACTTGCCTGAAAATCTAAACAGGAGATGCGGAGAATTTATACACACACACACACATACATAAAATTTTGGATTTTGTTCATGGGGCCTGTTACACTAGGGTGTGAGCTTGTTCCCTTCTGAACCATCTTTTTTTTGCTGTTGTTCTTTCTTTTATTACTTCTTCCCTCTTTGATTATTTTCCTTATTTTATTGTCATAATATTTCTCTTGACTAGTTGGATTTTTCTCTTTTTTCTTTTTTGAGACAGAGTCTCACCTTGTCACACTCAATAGAGTGCTATGGCATCACAGCTCAGAGGAACCTCGAACATGTGGGCTCAAGTGATTTTCTTGCCTCAGCCTCCCAAGTTGCTGGGAGTATAGGTGCCTATATTTTTGTTCCAGTTGTTTAACTGTTGTTTAGCAGGGCTGGCCCGGGTTCAAACTTGCCACCTTCAGTGTATGTGGCTGGTGCCATGAGCACTGTGCTATGGGTGCCGAGCCATGGTTTTATTCTTAATATATTTCTTTAAATACTTTTTTTGTACTCTTTCCCTTTTACTCCTTTCTCATTTTCTTTCTCCTTTCTTTTTTCACTTAAATATGAAATATTTCAAACATAGAAATATAGCAGGAGAAATACGGAAAAGCACCCATAAACCCAGGCTGTTTTTAAAAACATTAGGGGTTTAATAGAAAATTTTTTTGATTATTTTGAAGGACACAAACCATTTTGTATGCACAGGAAAATGGTTGAAGTCCTTCTCATACTATTCCTGGCATCTCTTCTAACTGAAGGTGAAATGCTTCCTTTAGTCTAGGTGTTCAATTTTACTCCACAGGACCCTCTCAAGCACCAACATGTACCACAATTTCATTATGTTTAAAAATTGTCCAAAACAGGCCATATGACTTATATGTGATTAGGAAATTTTTTAATTGAATAACACATGTGCAAATCATCTGAGCTGACATGCCTAGAGTGAGTTCTCTAAGGTTGTTACTATATAGTCTAACAGTCTCCTGCTGTGCATATGCCACTATTTGATTATTTGGTTAGCCTTTCCTCTTAGATGGATATTGACATTTTTTCCACATTTTTGCTATTATAAATATTGCTGCTATAATATTTCTGTGTATGTTTATTTTGTTGTTGTTGTCGTTGTTGTTGTTTTGCAGTTTTTGGTCGGGGCTCAGTTTGAACCCACCACCTCCAGCATATGGGGCCGGTGCCCTACTCCTTTGAGCCATAGGTGATGCCCTGAGTATGTTTTTATATATATATTTACAAGAGTTTTTCTGGTACAGGTGGCAAAGTGTAAAAGTCGATTTTACCAAGACATTCTCTTAAGACTTTGTGTGCAGCCTGCAGGAAGGCTGTTCCCTCATCTCATCCAGCCCTTGGTATTACTGGTTTCCTTAAATTTTTACCAATCTACTGGGAGAGAAATGTTATCTTTTTAACATTTTCTGTTCCTTGATTACTACTAAGATTAATTTTCTATAGGAATTTATTGTCCAAACAGAAAAATTTTTATTGGGAAATTGCTCATTCATTGTTTGCTCACATCTGTATTGGATTATTAGTCTTTTAAAATTAATTTGGAGGAGTTCTTTAAACACAACAAACATTAATCATTTGTCTTCAGTGTGTGTTGCAAACATTTTCTCTCAGGCTGCAGCTTGTTTTTGGCCTTGTATATGCTATGCTTTGTTCCACTGAGAAATGTTTAATTTATGTAGTTAAACTTATCTATCATTTCCTTTATATTTGTGCTTTCCGTGGCTGCTTTAGAAAATGTTTTCTTAGTTTTGTACTAAGAGTTTTCAAGGATTTTAAAAATATTTCACTGTATCATCCATTTGGAATTAATTTTTGTTCTCTTACATTTTTCACCTTGTAGTTCAATGCCTGTTACCTTCCCTCAACATCTTTTTATTCTTTCTTTATTGGTAGCCAATATCCTATAAAGCCTTTTATCAGCATATCAAGATATATATTAAATAATCCAATGTTACCATATTTACATATACTTAAACTTTTCCAAATGATGTTGTTTTGGTTCTTGTTTCAAGCATGTTAATGTTCTTTTTTTTATATCTATGTCTGATATTTTCTTGGCATTTCCAGGCTTAGCCATTCTTACACAAAGTAGAAATATAAAAGATGGGAAATTCAAGGCAAAATTAGTATGGAAGCAATTTCTCCTGGCTTTTAAATTATTAGACAATACATCTTTGGGGGGCGGGACACAATTACGAGAGGGTCATTATCTAATAAATGCAATTAAGATAAACTGGTTCTTTGTACCTTCAATGAATCCCCAACAATAAAAAAAAAATAAAGTATTAGCCAACAATGCCTTAAATGGTATTCCTCTATGGGAAGTGTAAGGATGGTCGGTTTTTATAGGGACATAACAGAGAAATTATTAACTTATAGTTTTTTAGTCTCTCCCTGCCTACCAGACTTACTGGCACCCCTACCCACAGATTCTTTTTCACAAGCCACTGAGGAGCCCAGCAGAACAAAATGAGATCTCAATTCTTCCTTTTACATTCACCAGCTCCTTTGTCTTGTAGAATTTGTTCCTTTAGTCTCAAGTGGTTCTGAGTGCCCCAGACTCACAACGGGGCATGAACAGCAGTTCTCAGGATTGCACACATCTAAAAAGAGAGCTGTCTTTAACCTGGTCAGAGAAAAAAATAGACACAACACTCAAAGTCACAATACTCTTTTTTTTGGCCCCCTTCAACCCAGCTAACTGGTTGACCTCAAAGCTGGGCATTCTTACTTTTGGTCTTCGGGATGACACGCCCTCTCCTGCTCTCCTCTCTTTCTCCACTCTCTCCCCCCTTCTCTCACTTTCTCTCTCCTTGTAAAAGATAAATGAACTTATACTTTTAATCTTCGTCTAGAGAAATTCTTTTCTTGTTTTGTGTATAAGTAAAAGTACTAGGTGCTTTAAGATAACTTGCCTCCTTTTATAATTTTCCCATGGAGTGAGATTTATCATGAGTGCCACTGTTTGACAAAGGTACTTCTGGTCTTAATTCCCCCGTATACTGTTAACTCTTCCCTTTTTGTTCCACTCAAGAAAGAAAATCCATGTTCAAGAAAAGTACAAATACCGTGAATTCAATTGAAAATAAGTTAGAAAAGAGATAGCTACTCTACTTATCCTGAATAAAGTCTTTGATAAGTGACAATGCATAACACTCAAAACTAAAGTTAAAAAGAAACGCATTCTCCAAAAAGTGCACAAAACTATTTCAAAGTCTTATTTTAAAACGTTATAGCAACACAAATTGCTATAATTTTTAGAAGTTAATTAATAGAAATATGTTTCCGATGAATCAGTAATCTGGTAAACAGTGACTCAGTAAAATCATTGTGTGAGATAATCCTTGGAGAAGTGATCATTCTGTTAATAGGTATCTTCACAAATTAACTTTGGCTAATAGCTTCCAATACATTGATTATTTGATGAATTAGTCAGGTTTCCTCTTCTCATGAGAATAAACTACTCCAATTTATCTCAGTTCACACTGAGCTGGTCGTATTCATTTGTCTGACCTGTCTTTTCCCCATTGGCACCGAGTTTGCCATTCTTATCTCATGCTATTTTAGATGTAATTGACCAATTTGTATTTTTAAAACGTACTTTATTATTATGCAAGAACTAAATGCATCGTTATCATTTCAGAGCATCTTACAATGAAGGCAATTAGAGAGCTTACTCTGTTAAAACCACTTTGTGCTAATAACCAGTCAGAAGTTAGCAATATTATTTGTCTCTTATATGAAAGGTGTATTGTTCTTTAATGATGCTCTTGGCTTTTCAAGAAAAACATAGTTTATCATTAGATAATTTTGAATTTGTGGTCCATTTAAATTGACCACAGTTTTTTTGTTTATTTGTGTGTTATTTTAATATAAATCACTCCCAAACCACAAAGTCTCTGTCCTGAGCTTACTAGATTTTTTTTTTATGTGATAGGATACAATTTGTTTTATTCTACTTCTTTCTAACTTAAATCACTTGCCTGATTATTATTATTTTTTTTACTTAAGTAGATGTGTGATTCTGTAGAATACAGTTTTAACAATTCATAACATATAATATAGCTTATTCATACTCTTGTAGTCACAAAATATCAGATCATCAGGATTCGAAAAAAATTTTTGAGACCATTTTCGTCAAATTCATCCTATATAAATATTTCCAATAAATTCCCATCAATAGCATTTCACCTCACTTAAGAGAAATACATGGTTTGGGGAATGAGCTCTTCCAGACCCGGGTTGAATTCTATTTCTATTATTGCTTCCATTACTGGTTTCATTAAAGCCTCTTGCCCATTTGAAAATGGAAATAATAAAGTATCCCTGGAGTATTACTGTGAAGATTACATAAGGATGCAAATATTGTGCATAAAGTTAGTAATCAATAAATACTGACTCTGCAGTCATTTTTTGACAACTTTAGTTAATGTGATACAAAAGATCACCTCACGTAGGAGCTGGTGAGCCTGCTCAGGGTGAAACCATTTCTGTTAAAAACAGAGCAGAGTATCAATGTCTTTATATAGTGATGAAGAAAATGCTATGAAGGCTATCTCTAACAGTATGATGAAAATATTTCTGATTGCATATGAAGCACATTCTGCCATGTGATTGCACTAATGTACACAACTATGATTTAATAAAATTATTAAAAAAAATTGTTGGTTGAATCTTCTTTTATCTGTATCCAAATTGTATTCTTACTTTCACCCTGTATTTATGAGCAATTATTACTACATTGATAAAATATACAAAATCAATTACAACAAAATCTCTCTCTTATCTTTAGCCTTAAGTGAAAACAAAATAGCTTTGACATACGGTATTTCATTGAAATTTTATTCCATTTATTTATGCTAACTAAAATGATTTACAAAATATTTATGCCAACTAAAATGATAATAATAATGGCAAAATTTGTATAGTGCTTAACGTTTCCCAGTACTGTTCTAAGTGCTTTATATGTGAAGCATGGAATTGATCAGGCACATAAAAGAAGTCCGTGAGAATTAGTTGAATTAATTACAGAATATAATTACTTGGATAGAAATTACATTGGTTATCACTTCATATTTATGATCTAATTTATATTCAGTAAAAATTAATAAACTTTAAAATGCCTAAATATGCTACTTTAAAAAAATTTTGGACAACTGGTAACTTTTGCCCCTAAAATCTATAAATCAAATAAAAACTCAATGGCTATAAGTATGTTTTCTTTGTTATCATTTCCTACATAAATAAACTACATGCAATTGTTTCTTCCTTGATTGGAGTATTAGACTTTAAACAGAAGAGTCATTAGATATTTAAAAAGCATAGAGAATAGAATTCCTAGTGGCATCCTAGTTATTCTAAATATGAAGGTTGACTATTATATTATGATTTCTGCTCACAGTAGTTTTTCTGCAAAATCAATGCTTTTTAAGATGCTGCCAATTGTTACTTTAAAATCGGAACAAAGGAAATTAATCTTTTTAAAGGGGGTGATGATTCCAACCTGCCAGGTGAAAAAAAGAATAGCTCTAATCTGACTTCAAAGCCTACAGTTCTGCTTTGTAGAAGTAGCTTCTATAGAATTACGTAAAATAAAATGGAACTATCCAACAAATAGGCTGCATCACCAGAAGGCAAAGCATAGCTAGATCTTTTTCAGGAGTTCAGGAAGGTCTCCAGAGTAATATAAATTAACGCAGTCTTCTGTAATCAGAAATAAAGAAGCAGCAATCCATCAATAACACCTTGCAGATTTTACTTGCACATCATTATTTACTGGATGTCACTGAAACTCTGAAGCTTTTGAATTTTGCAGTCAAGTTTTATGCATGTGCCTTTTGACCCAAGAACTTAGAAAATCTATCCTGTAAGCTACAAGTTTGCCATCATGGGTTATGTTTGGAATATTGCAAACATTGTCTAGGATGGGTGGTGTCTGGCAAGAAGACAGGCAAGTGGTAACTCAGGTGCACTAGAAGAGCAGAGATTAAAAAACCATTAAGTGGAAATTTTTATTTTTGGGTCAATTCTGCATCAGTAACTTCTAAGGCACTAAGTCCAAGAGATCATGTGACGAGTTCACTCAAACTTCAAGACACCAATCATTGGGTCAGATGCATTCTAGTTTTTAAGGGGAAAAAAAATGAAATGGAGTGTGTGGTCTGAATATCCTGGCCCAAATCCAAGTTGAGTGATTGCAGACTGCTTTTCTCAAGTGCCTCCTGGAGTTTCTTTCAGATGCGACACTCTGGACACTCTCATTCAATTCCTTTCTTAAATGATTTTGCAGCATTGTTGTGATCTGTTAAACAACTGCTGTGTTCCACTCCAGTGGTGGGTAAAGTGATTTCTGTGCGGGGTGTAGTTTCTAACACACTCCTTAGGGGATAAAATGTGCATAAATGTAAGATCCGGCTACTCATTTTGAAAGGAAGCTATATATTGGTCTTAATATAACACATATATTTTAAAGCCCAATGCTTCAGATTTCATGAAATCATTTTCCAAAATAAGTAAGGGTCCCAGGGTTTGTTTTGTCCCCCATTTTTCTCATTCTGCCTGATTTCTCCTCCTTAGTTGGTTTAACAATAAAAAGATCCCACAGGGAGTGACTCAGTGAATTTGAGATTCAAGGAATACAGACTCATTAAGCAAATGCAGTGTGTACAGTGCTGTGAAACTAGATTCACAGCGAGAGTAGACTTGGAATATAAATGAAATAAACTCTAGAGGCAAGAGTTCAAGTCATTTCAATAAACAGCACGAGAACGTTTTCTGTGTAGCTCCCTACCTGGACACTGAAATTGAGGTCCAAAAGCTTGAGACCAAAAATTTGATTTGTTTAACAAAACTTAATAAGGAAAAATGATGAGACAACACTATGATAAGCAGATATTGCCCTCATAATAAAAATCATGACCATGCGAAGAAAGTCAAGCCAGGAGTATCTCATGTTTAAATCACAAGGGCATTGTTATTCTTCCTGCCAAAGAAATTTCAGCTAAGGTCAAGTACATTGTTCATAAATAAAAAGTATAATAAATGAGCAATAGGCACACGTTATGACAGATTTATTTTTTAAGTCCTCTGACTGCGGAGAGAGAACATACATGATGCACTTCAATCCCCTCTTAAATTTACTTAATATTGCGATTTTTGTTATTTTTTTTTACTAGCGAAGGATGACAGCAAAAATTACTTTAAAAAGTGATTTAACGTTTTGAAAGAGATAAGGGTAAACAAAATATATTTCTATTTATTTTCTTAAAAGGGGTTTGTAAAAATTTCTTTGCACCCCGCAGCAGTTTTTCTTCCTTAAATATTTCGGTTGCTTCAGCAAGCGGACGGTGAAAGCAGAAAACACTCTTAAAATAGAATTACAAAACCTTGAAATTACCAAAAGCAAAATCTCTCAGTCAATGTAACCACTGAAATTACTCTCTATACTCTGTTGAGCTGCTTTGAAATTCAAAGCAAGTGCCAAGAAAGAAAAAAGAAAGGAGATAGAAAGCGAGGGAGATACTGCTTTTTCAGAAGGAAAAAGGTTTTCTTTCAAAATGAAAGGAAGAAATAAAGAGAAAGAAAGAAAAGAAAGAAGGAAAAAGAAGGAAGGAAGGAGGGAGGGAGGGAAGTTAGTTTATTTGCATAAAGAAAGTTGAAAGGGAATCAAAACTCAGATGATAAAGTTCAGGAAAAAATAGATGATTAACTTTGTACATTTCAGTAAGACTATTTTAAAATCTGCATCACTTTAATAAAATATTATCATCCGAAACACAGTCTTTCCAGCGTGCTGTTCTCTCAGGCATCACTGACGCTAAGAATAAGCCAGAAATGGGTAGTGTCGAGGGCCTTTCAGTTCCAATTTTTCTAAAAGCACTTCACAGAGCAATTAGTGTGATAATGGCGGGGAGCTGAGCCGTCCAGCCTTTCCATTGTTGCTAATAGCACAGATCTTCCCAACCGCCCAAAGCACGGTCGCAAGGGCAGGGTGAGAGCAAGTTTTCTTTCTTTTTTTTTTTTTTTGTAGAGACAGAGTCTCACTTTGTCGCACTTGGTAGAGTGCTGTGCAGTTACAGCTCACAGCAACCTCCAGCTTCTGGGCTTAGGTGATTCTCTTGCCTCAGCCTCCCGAATAACTGAGACTACAGGCGCCCACCACAACGCCCGGCTATTTTTTGATGCAGTTTGGCCGGGGATGGGTTTGAACCCACTACCCTCGGTATATGGGGCCGGCGGCCTACTCACTGAGCCACAGGCACCGCCTGTTTTCTTATCCCCACTCTTAGTCTCTTAAATACCCGTTTGGACTGTATTCTTATTTCTGACATAGTTTAAAGTTAAAGTTTACACACCATCAAAACCACAACTAAGCATTGATTTTTAAAGCTGATCAATCAAAGTTTCTAAAGTTAATTTCCAGTAAGTCATCTATGAATAATTGGGACTCCAGAATGGTCTACCATTACTATAGCAGTGGTTTCAGTAAGAGCACCAGGGACTGTTATTGATTTATTTATTTATAGCAAAGGTGATCTTCAAAATGTGTGAAGGATTTGTAAAATACCATCATTTTAGTGCATCAGGTCCAGTATGTGAAAGAGTAAACTGGTTATATAATGGCAGGTTTTGGCTACTAAAAGTTTATACTAGAACCCCACCCCCACCCCGGGGTCCCATTATTGTAATATGTTGCCATTAGGACACTGGTGGTTTCTGTCAACAACAGCAACAAAAACAATCTCATGGGCAAAGATATTGGAAGTGTTAACTTTCAGAATTCTTGGAAAAGAGTTGTTTAGTAATCTAATTTCTGCTGACAATGTGGCTAAGATGACTTTTGCTTATTATTTGCAAGTAAAGATATCTTCGCTTGAATTGAAGTTGGCATTTCGTAGAGTGTCTGAGTATTTAAACATTTGACCAACAGACATGATATAAAACAGAAACCTCTTGGTCTAAAGACAACATTCAATTCACAAAAATGTGATGACAAAATATTTTCCATTAAAAAAAAATAGTGACTAGAGTTTTCTAGCTCCAAAATAATGTGGATAATCCTTCACATTAAGAACTTCAGTCTTAATAGCTTCAGTTGTAGACACAAAGTACAATTCACCTTTAAATATAGAAACCTTTATATATCCAAAATGAAGAAGTGGTTCAGGCAGTACTAAAAAGTGATTTTTTTAAGTGCCATTTATTTTCAAAAGCAACTTTTGTCTCCCAAAGGTCTACAATTTTTAATCTTTTCAGTGCTTACCTGAAAAAAATCGCACTTTACTTTCCATTTTGTTTGCAGCTGAATCACAGCTTAGTAACGGTGAATTGGTTTTGAATTACTTTAGAAATATACTCTGCCCTGTACTCTAACACATCCCAATCCAGTTTATTACAATCTGATCTAATGTCAGGAATGCTTGCATTTATTTTGCATTCCACACATTTTGTACATTTCCGTGAACCTCACTGGTACATCTGAAATAGTCAGTAGTTCTCAGTATGAAATACTCAGTTGTATAATCAAAACCCTGCCACCCATTAAGTGCAAGTGCTTATTTAAAATGTGTGGTGATTAGAACATTTTCTTTCCAATCACATCTTGTTGCAGTTAATGAATTCTTTGCAGGAACATTAGCCAGCTTTACACTTTACTGGTGATTCACTAACACTGAATCCATTAATTACTGACAGTGACTGATCGCCGGATAATCTCTAACTCAGTAGACAAAAGTGCTTACACTGGACCCGGTGCCACATACTCATATCCTCTCTGTAACGTTCCAGTATTGAGTGTGGGAGTAATTCAATTCTAGTTGCTATTAATCACATGTGTTCTGACAGATATACATTTCATCTCGAATGGACGATTTCTGCCGGGCTGGAGGGGATTAGAAAAGGAAGGGTGATATAAATCAGACTTGGACTTGCCATGAGAAAGGCTGTCAGAAGCAGTCTACACCATGGTTATCCTGCTTTTGATCAGAACCATCAGTCTCCCACTTCCAGAAAAAAAAATACATAAAAACACATCGATGTTCTAGACTCTTTAAAAAATAACCCCCCAAAACTGGAACTATCAATACACAGAAGCTTCTCCTTGGCCAGGTGAGGTGGTTCATGCCTATATTCTCAGCACTCTGGGAGGCTGAGGCAGGTGGACTGCCTGAGCTCAGGGGTTGTAGACTGGCTGGAGAAAGGGTGAGACTCCATCTCTAGTAAATAGAGAAAAAACTAGATGGGCGTTGTGGTGGGCACCTGTAGTCCCAGCTACTGGGGAGGCTGAGGCAGGAGAATTGCCTGAACACAGGAATTGGAGGCTGCTGTGAGCTGTGATGCCACAGCACTCTAGATGGGGCAACAGATTGAGACTATCTCCAAAGGGGGGGGGGGGGAAAGCATCTCCCTTTCAAATCACATCACACGGCTCCCAAATCACATGTAGTCCATCTGTGAAGGGTGTTACAAAGGAAAGTTCAAAAACACTTAACGATCACAGTGAAGAGCATGCTACTGCTCTTGAATCATGCTATAGTAGAAGAAATACAGCACATATGAATCTACACTAATACTTGCTGGATCCAAGCTTCCTACCCAAACGTTTATAACTCATTTCTTAGTTAGCTGATAGAACAGACCACGTTCTGTCCCCTAGTACAGAGGGTTGCTGCCCCTAGAACTGAAATGTGACTCATGCAGAATGACACTACCTCATCATTACTCTTCTCCGCCCCCATCCCTTGATAAATAAGAGGGGGATAGAGGGAAAATTTCTACCAGTACTAAAATTCTACCGCTCTCTATGGCAACTACGCAGTGTGACAGATGTATTGAATGTTTTTATGTCCAATGGCTGGTTTATTTTTAAGAATTGTCCCAGGAGGAAGCTCATTTTATTACTCCAGTTTTGTGGAGGAGAGAGCTGGACTCAGAGAGGGTTCAACAAAATCAGGAGAGATATATTAAGTAAGGCAAGTTATCATACAGAACTATAGAAGAGTAGGACAGAACAGAGACATACCAGGGGTCCCATTTCTTGTTGTTCTCTAAATTGGTATCAATATTCTACAGCTTGTATCAAAGGGAAGACTTGCCTTTGCAAGATTTCGCTATAAAATCTAGAAACCAACCTTTCCTTTAGGTGGAAGTCAGTACCAGTAACTTTTCTCTATGCCAAAATCATAACTGTAGAGTTAGTCAAGGGATTATCTTGAGAGCACCTGGAATTTGATATCGAACAGAAATATTCATTGAAAATTACTATTGATGCCTGTTTTTATAGTTTACTTAAGGCAGTGATACATTGACACATAAAAGTTACAGCATAAATTCATGAAGAGTTTTTCAATCCTCTTCTAATAAATAAGAGAGTATACCTTATTTATTAAATATAAATTTATTAAATATTTTATGATCAGAAAACTAAAAAAAAAATAAGGTAAAAAGAAGTCAAATTCCACCCCTAATTATATCTGTGGAACTTTCTGTATCACCCATGGAGGAGACAGGCTGGACTTGTGGGAACGGACAGAGGGGAAAGGTCAGCACAGTCCAGACGCTTCAGAATGGTCAGCACAGTCCAGATGCTTCAGACACGTTTTTGACTCTAAAATAAGGGATGTTGCATAGAAAAAAAAAGTCTCTGTTTCTAAGTGAAAGAATTCCATTTTTAATGTAAATTAAGACCAGGTAAACAACACCATCATACTTAATCTGGGGATTGATCGCATGTCTGGGCCTCTTATTCCTTTTTATTTTCCATCTGGGGAACCTCAGCGGCCACTGCAGGAACTGAGCATGGAGTAAAAGGAGCCTGGTAAAGTCTCCATTAGTTATTCCCCAGCCTAATCTGTTTGGGAGAACCAACAGATGCAGATCTTTAATAGAAATTAATCCCTTTATGGTATTCGGTCTTACAGTGCTTCATTCTAACACTGATTACACTGCTGTTCTAAGCTAGGCTAGCAAAATGCTGCTGAAATGAAAGCTCGTGAGAGTGCGCTTGCTTACACAGCTGCTTCAGGTGATTTCATCTTTACACAGATGTTAATTACTCTCAGGGGAAGCTGCCCAGCTCATCAGGTGTGCAGAATAATCCTGCATTGGATACCTAAAGTCATTGAAAGGCTGTTGTGGATACTGTTTCTCATCCCTGTTGAGATCTCAACTCTACTCTGATGAATTTGGGGCCGGATAGTAAAAACTTATTAAATGGAAGCCAGCTCTCACCGAAATGGGTTTGTAAAAGCGGGATATAGGCATTAGCTTTCAGCCTATTCCAAAGTCCGGGCTTGGTTTCAGTGAGGCCAAAGACACACAGCCATGCCTGGTAGGTCTTGTTAAAACTTTAATCAGTAGTTCTCAGACTTCACTGTGCATTAAGCTCCCCCTGGGAGATTTTTGAAATCCTAACGTCCAGGCCTTGGCTCTACCCATTTAATCAGAAACTCAGGAGTGAAA
>CAUYON010060935.1:0-34989 GCA_963573935.1 Arctocebus calabarensis
GCAACCTCCAGCTTTTGGGCCTAAGCGATTCTCTTGCCTCAGCCTCCCGAGTAGCTGGGACTACAGGCGCCCGCCACAGCGCCCGGCTATTTTTTTGTTTTGCAGTTCGGCCGAGGCCGGGCTTGAACCCGCCACCTTCGGTATATGGGGCCGGCACCCTACTCGCTGAGCCACAGGAGCTGCTCCCTGCATCCATGTTTTAAAAGTGCTCTAATCTTTATACTGTTATCAACAAGAATGCTTGTCTAAAAATTATCATTTTCATGAGTGCAAACCAAGAATCTCTTCATTATTTTAGCGTTTTTTTTTTTTTTTCCTGATTAGGAGTAGGTTGAGGATCCTTTTTTTTTTTTCATTTATTGGCCATTTTAATTCTTCTGTGACTGAAAAATGTATATCTTTTGCCAAGAATGTTATATGGCTAGTTAGTATTTTTTTTATCAACTTGTGGAGTTCAATAGAGAAAACAAATATAAACAAATATTTTCTCTCATCTTGTCAGTATTTTCAAACACTATTTACAATGTTTTTAATTTGAATTATTACCTGGATAAAATTTTTAATCTTTTCATCTGCAATGTCTAGGTTTTGTGTCATCCTTAGAAAGGGTGTTCTCATGCCAAGCTTATAAAAATGTTGTCCTATCATTTCATATATCTAACATCTTTATGTTTAGTTTTTCCTTATATTTCAATTTTCAGTATATTTACAATCTATTGTTCTAAGTATTGTGATATTGAAAATGTAATTTATTTTAACGGATAGCCAATTTTCCCTAAATCTTTTAATAAATAATTTGTGTCTCTAGTGATTTGAATTATCTCCTTTATTTTATATCAAATTATCATATTTATAGGTTTTGTGTCTGAAAAAATCAATTTTTTTCCATTGATGTGTTTTGCTTATTTCTGTACCAAAATCGCACTTTTTCAATTAGGACAGTTGTATCATCCAATGAAATATTACTAAAACTATAATAAAATAATGTAACTTTGTAATATAATGTTTCAAAGACAAATCTTATCTTCCTATTATTGTTAAACTTTTTCTTGACTACTCTCCTTAATTTACTAGAAATCAGCTGTTCTGGTTTCTTAACAATCCCAGCTTCTGCCCAGAGGTAAAAGGAAATGACTCTCTTTACTGCAAATTTATCTTTTTTTTTTCTAATCCATTAGAGAGCTAAGATCCAATAAATAGTCCCAAATACTAAAGGAGAGAGCGTCCCAGCAGGAAGATAGAGACGCAAGCTCTCACTCACTCAGAGTCGTCCAGATGTCCAGGGAGAAAAGAGAAGCTAAACTAGCTCACAAGTTGGTCAAGGTTGAGTATGGACTCTTAGGACATCCTAAAACCTGTGGGGGTCATAGAGATTGGCCATGTCTTTTCACAGACTACTCCTTTATAAACCCCACATGGTGCACTTCACACAGAAACATTTGGAAAGAGCCACAGAAGTGTGTATTGTGGGGAAAACAGCTGTGCCACAGAAGCCAAACATGCCAGACCATCTCCCCAGCGCCTCTATGGAACACAAGCCTTAATCAAAAATCATGAGAGAAAACCCGCACAACATTGAGTTAGGCAAAGAGTTTCTGGAACTAGCAAAAATACGACCCACAAAAGAAAAAGAAATGATAAGTTTGAACTTTTAAAAAATGACAAGCTATTTCTACATGAAAGATCCTGTTAATGAAAAGATAAGCCACAGGCTAAGAGTATACGCATATTACATTTTTGAGAAAAGACTTACATCCAGAATATATAAAAACACTCAAAACTCAATAATAAGAATGTGAACAATCTAATAAAAATTGGCAGAATATATGAACAAACACTTCGGTAAAGCTGATTGCTAGATGGCAGTTAAGATGCATTATTAATAATTAAGGAAGTGTGAATTAATATTACAAGTTGATACCGCTACCCACCTACTAGAGTGCCCCCCCAAAAGGAAAAAACTGGCAGTATCAGGCACTGACAAGAAAGTGAAACAAACAAGGTTCGTAGGTTGCTGGTGGGAATTCCCAACACCACAGCCAATTTAGAAACAGAAGTGTGGCATTTTCTTATGAAATGAAATACACACCTGTCCCACACAAAATAGGTAGCACACAATTATTTATAGGAACTTTATTCATACACACCAAAAATTGGAAGGGAAAAAAACAGGTCTTTTTAAATGACTGAATAAAAGACTGTGGAATAATGGTGAAACACCATTTAACAACAACAAATAATAAGCTGTTGATTCACACAACCACGTGCATAACACCCCAGAAAAGGCAGAAGTAAGAGAGACAGTGGTTGCCAACTTGGGACGTTTTATAAAGGGATTGCCTGCACAAGGGAATTTGGGAGTAAATGTGGTGGTGAGGTGCGTGACTCTGACATTTATCAATAATCCAACACAGAGAAACTGCAAACAGACAGATGAGGGACAGTTACAACGTAACCAGCAAAAGGATTAAGGACAAGTGAAGAATAAGGGTTAATCACAGGTTGGAAGAGATGTAAGAGGATAAGCCAGTGCAGTGTGGATTCTGGATTGAATGCTGGAAGAGAAAAATCATTGAAACCTAAGAAGTTTTCTACTTAATGATATTTACCAATGTTAATTTTGTAGCTTTGGTAGATGTTCTGAGGTTATATAAGACGTTAAATTAAGGGGTGGTGGAGTGAAAGGTCTATGGAAATTTTGTACTATTTTTGTAAACTTTCTGTAACTTAAAATGATATCAACAAAAAAGTTATATTAAGAAAGTTACTAAAAAAAAAAAAAAAAAGAAAGTTACTGCCAGAAAGATGTCCATTGAAGCTAAATTAAAATTACAAATTAATTTGAAGATTGATATTCTCATATTCAATCTTACATCTGGATATCATATTTCTTTCCATTTATTCACAGTTTTCTGTTTGTTCTATCTTTTAATCATGTTTTACCAATGCCTTTACTACACAATTTTTACCACCTTAAGTTCCTGCTTGTGTATTTATAGTTTTCTTACTATTATCAAACTTATACATACCTTTCTCTGGGTTTCTAATTGGTAATTGCTCATTTATAGACAAGCCTTGATTTTTTTGCAAATGGAACTAATATATGAAAATTTTACTGAACTCTCTATTATAGTCTTAATATTTTTCAATTATTTTCTCAGAATTGTCTAAGTAATCAAAAAACTTGCAAATATTTAGAAGCTTTTTTTCCTTTCTAATAGTATGTCCCATAAACTTATAATATTGCTTAAATTCTACAGAATAAATTAGAACAATAAAAATGATAGATATTACTGTCTTATCTCTGACTTCAAAGTAGAGTGACTTACAATTAGGGAGTTTTCATCATTTCTGTTTCTCTTTCATATTCATGAGTTATAGAACACTTTTCTTCAAGTAATATCATTTTAACTATTTTAAAATATATTTAGTACACTTCTAATTACTATCAAAATTATTCAATATTTAATCTTCATCCCAAACAAAATATAATTTTAATTGTGCTTTAATTTTTTTAATTTTTACCAATTATAGTCTTATTATTTGACAAATGATTTGGAATTTTTGTATCTAATTTTATTGTGATTTAGCTCCAGTAATTCATTTAAATTCCACTATTTTGTTTGTGATATTTTCTCTACATCATTTTATGGTGAAGCATTTTTCCTTGGCCTTTGTTCTTAAATGGTAGTTTAATTTAATATAAAAGAAATCTGTATTCTAAATTATGTTTCCCTGGTACTTTGAAAAAAAATTTTTTCTCCTAATATCTGTACAGCAAATGAGAATTCTGATGCCAGTGTGAGGATTATCCTTTACAGTAAGCCAGAATTTTCTTCTCTTGAAGGTTAGAATTTTTTACCATTGACATTCTGAAATTTCACAGGGAAAATCTAGCTTTTTCCTTTTTTATTTTCTTGACATCCCCAAATCCTTTCAAATCTTAAGAGAGTCTGTCTTTAGCTTTATTTTGTTATGTTTCATGTATCTCTTTCCATCTGTCTCTTGTAAAATTCTTGTCACATTAATGGTAAAATAATATTTTCTATGCTTTCTAATGTTTCTTTCGTATCTCATCTCTTTGAACTTTGTGTTACATTCTAGAATTCCTTGTTCCATTTTCATTCTATGAATTCATACTTAGGCTATGTCCTTTGTGATGTTCAATTATCTATAATACCTATCCTTAAATCAGAGATTGTGTTTTTAAAATTGTTTCATCAATTCTGAGAACTTGTTTACCAAAGATATTTGTTGTTGTGTTTTAGCAGAATTGATACATTGGCTCATGTCTCCAAAACTTTGTTTGGGGGTAAGAATTACATTCATATTAATTTAGTCAGGAGTATCTATTATCAACACTTTTCCTTAATATTTTATTTTTCTTCCCTGTAGAAATCTTCTTTTATGCTCTTACACTTCAATTTTTTTGTGAGTGTTTTTGTTTGATTAATGGCAAAGTTTAGATTGATTAATCTTAGGAAATGATGCATACTTCCTAAGTCCAAGTGAAAAAATATCCCTGTCACTGGCAGGAGATGATTTCCTGATTGTAGGAAACTGGGCAATGCTATATTTGTGCGGGAGGTAAAAATGAGTACATAAGTCAATGGCCTTTTCTTTGGTAAGTGTGCGTAATTTGTCATCTAGGGATCATTTTTTCTTTTTTTTCTAGCAGTTGTAAGTTGGACAGAGAATTACCGTGGTTTGATAGCATTTGTACCCATTCTAGAAATCACATGCATCAGAACTACTAAAGGTATTTGATAAGCGAGGTGTACCCCAGTCTAAAAAAGATATTGGGACTCCTTAATCCAAAGAGAGGTACTGATAATGCTGTCCCAGAGCTGAATTTCTATTGTCGTCCCCTTACCCCAGCCTTTATATTTCCTAACCTTGGATTTTTTTAGACTTCTACCTAACAAAAATTTAAAAGTTTTTATATTTTTTGGCATTCTTCCTTTCTTTCTTTGAGATCCCATGCCATTCTCTCTCTCCCTCTCCACCCTGATCTTTCTTCTCTCTCTTTCTCATCTCTTCTCCCCACTGCCTTCTCTTTCTCTAATATTAAATAAACTTATGCTTTTATATTCTAACAAAAATGAAAGTTTATTTTTTGGAGCTAATTCCATCTTATTTATTCCTTATAGAAGTGACTCAATTGTTTTGGTTTGGGGATACCTCATCTGGGTTTCTATGATGTCATAGAAATGTTATTTTTATATTTTTACATGCTACTTTAATAAAAATTCGGAGAGAAATAAGAGGTAACATGTTTAGACAGCTACTTCAAATGGTAATTCTTTATATTGTACCTCAGTTCTATGACCTCATGTTCAGAAGATGGAACAAAAAGATGACAAAAGAGGTTTGGGCAAAGAGAACATAGAATCAGAGAACTATTGTTAACACAAAGAGAAAGGGATTTAGAGGAAACAACTTAGAAATAATAATTCACAAATACAAATATACTCTGAAATCCAAGGAAGAAAGATAGATAGAGAAGAAAAGAGAAAAAAATCAAGGCACACAGGAGAAAATGTTGGAAAAAAAAAAAAAACCAACCCTGCCAGTCTAAATGGAAAGTCCATGATAAAATGCACACGCCCACACTCTACACACACACACAACACAACCTCAATGCTGTTCGGGGAACAATGCTCAAACTGTCCTTTTTCTCTATACTCTTACACCACAATTAACATAGAAGACTTCTGTGACCCAAAAGTAGATGGGGATTTTTCCTAGCAAGAGAACAAGCAATTTTGCCGTGGATTCCAGCTGGGAGATTTCCCATATTGAATTCTGAAGCTATCTACCTGGAGCCAGCTTCATATCCCACAGGGGGAGGGCTCTGTCCCCAAGACAGTACCTTCCTCGAGACACGCATCTCAAGTCCGAGTTTCAAGAACTTCTGCCTGATCAGTTTGAAGTTGGAGTTCCCACACTCCCTTCTGGAGTTTCATTAATTTGCTGGCGTGGCTCACACAACTTGGAATGTATTATAAAGACTAACATAAAGAGCACTGATGAAGACATACATAGTGAAGCGTGTGGAGGAAGAGGTGTGGAGCGCCCAGACCTCCCCAGGCATTCCAACCCCCAAGAATCTCCTCATGTTCAGCTATTGGAAGCTCTCTGAATCCATTCCTGTTGGGGTTTTGTGGACGCTTAATCACATGGGAATGACTGATAGCCACGTAGAAATGTAATGGGGCAAATAGCACATGATCTAAGACTAGCAAGGCTGGTCCATTGAAATTCTTCCTGGCCTCAGTTGTGGAGAATTTCTTTCTCTAAGCTATGGGGCAGGACATTTTCTGAAATGGGTGACTTTTGACCCACAGTCCAATTACAGCCCTTCCCTGAAAAGATGAAGGGGTGCAGAAGTTTAGAGAGAAAGATTCTGTTTCCCGAGGCCTGTTCCTGAGGCGTAAGGTACCCTATCATTATAATAAGACTATGGGAGTTGTGAGCCAGGAACCATAGATGAAAGCCTAACTTACATATCATATTGTATCATATCACAGACCACCCGGGTTTTTGAACACAGACCCTTCATATCAAAAGAATATATGAACTAAAAGATACTGAATCCCATTCAATCAATAATTAGTTTAGTCCATCACGGCGTCACCTGAACGTTTCCCAGGGTGAAGCCGCGCGGGTTTGCACATTTCCCTCCACGCTTGTCAGTCTCTCAAGGACGGGAGTGGCGAACTTACGGCTTCACTCTTTCCGGCGCCTGGTAGATTGAGCTAAGAGATGCCATCATTTCTTATCTGAGACTTTGTCCAGTAGTTAGTGTAATACTGAATTTCTCTGAATTCATAATCCATTTATTTATTTCTTTACACTAAGCTACTATTTCTCCTTCTCTTCATTAAAACCCAAACTCTTTACCTTCAGAAAGGACATTAGATTTTTCACTGTGCTGGTCAAGATTGCTAGGAGCAATCTAGTCTAAAAAGTACCTTCTCAGTCCCTCCCATTCAGATAGGGTAAAGTTACATAGCTGCTGAAATAACCAGCTATTTCTACCACCAGGCAATATAGCTGTGTTTTCACAGCTAACCCCAATTTTGCAGACAGAGTGAAGGCGTAATCTACCCCCATCAGGCCCTTTCA
This sequence comes from Arctocebus calabarensis, assembly GCA_963573935.1. Taxonomy (NCBI): domain Eukaryota; kingdom Metazoa; phylum Chordata; class Mammalia; order Primates; family Lorisidae; genus Arctocebus; species Arctocebus calabarensis. The sequence continues at coordinate 7,129 of CAUYON010060935.1, forward strand.
GTATCCCTGCTTCCAGCACTTGTAGTCACAGCCCTGGTCCAAGGACCACTATATCAAGTAGAAGAAAGAAAGAACATTTCTCCTCTTTTGACAAGTACTACATAATCATACCAATATCTTCCCTGCCTCTTCTTCCTTGGATCTACCAGAAAGTGGAAGAAAATATAGTCCTGACCTTCTGTTAGCCTCCCTCATATTCGGCGTGAGTGCACACTCACTCATGAAGTGTGCAAGCCAGATCTTCATGCTGTCATCTCCCCATGTTTTAGACAACCAATGTTTCAGTAGCCTATTCCACTTCTTTATCAAACTACTCCCCTGAGAAGGACACTCCTCTGCCTAGTGCTAGACATTATGGGCTGTCACAGTGTGTTCCTTGGTCTGAAGAAATGATGGTCAGCTGTGCAAATTCATGCAATATCTTCTGGAATTTTTAATGGTATTTTTAGCCTTTGTGCCTTTTGGAATGCAGGGTCCCCCTGCTCAGAGCTGGACAAAGACCCCCCACCCCATATTCTAGGTCTAGGGAAACTCAAAAATCAGAACCCCACCTCTAGACACAAACAGGCCCCTTTCCAGGCAGCACCCTCTGGGCTCTAACAAGGTCAGGAGCAAAACAGCCTGATGGGTTCTTAATGTTGAGTAGGGAGCATACACCCTAATTCCTTGCCTGGGGCAAAACTCCAAAGACTGCTTTCCTGTACTTAATTTTAGGATTATTTTCTGCTTGCTGACCTATGGCCAGTTGTGACACATTTCCCATAAACCTCCTGACCCAAGATAGAAAAAGTAGCATTTAAACTCCTTAGACTGAAGATGCAGGGGGGCTTCCCACTTGGATTCCCCCCTCTGCGGCTGGAGGTTCTGTTTCCCCTCTTGCTTATCAATCTTTCCATCAATAAACTGTCCTATTTCTCATCTGTGTGGTCCATGGTTTCATTCCTCAAACGCTGTACCAAACAAACACTGTACCTGACACAGAGAAATTCCGCAACACTACTAGCTGAGCAAAGCTCAGCCCAGAGTTAGTATCTACTCCGGTCAAGACCCATAGCCAGTTGAGAACTGCTTGTAGGACACTGCAAAATCCAGAAGCTCAGTCTTTGGGGAAAGGAGGCGCCCTGCTTGTATCGTTTCCTCACCTTCCCCTGGTAACATGATCCAGTATAAACTATTTCCTTCTATTATAAAACTCATTTGAGTACTGCCATTCCCATTAGAGTGTTTCTCTGTCATCACCCAGGACAGTATGGGTATTTCAGGGGTTGAATATTACGTCCTTCAGTAATAGGGGTGGTTTCAGTTCATGTCCAGTCGAGAGGCATTTACAAGGTAGAGGAAATTCCCCTCAATGGGAAATTCTGTAGTCTAAAGTCTAAAAGTCATCACTGGGGTCATCACAGGCCTTTACCATAGTCCCAGGAAATGCCCCATAAAGGGCTATCCAATGAAGAACTTGTCCTTACCAGGACCCCAGGTCCCCTTCTATACTGTATAGGCATAGGAACCCAGGGTCACTCCTGCAAAGTCCTCCTTATGGTAGCTCAGCTCTTAGGAATTTGTAGAAACTTAACTTCCTGGGACCTTGAAACTAACACTTGCTTCCACTTCTGTAAAAGCCTACAACCACCTTCTGCAGCTCGATTCAAACTGACCAATGAGAAGGGTACCCATGAACAAGGAACACTTGGCTGGAGATAAAAAGGAAAGGACGGAGCCAGTCAGAGAGCTCAGCCATGTTTGGACTTTAGTGCACAATGGCTCTGCGGCTAAAATAAAGCACTTCCTCTTTATTTTTTGTAGAGACAGAGTCTCACTTTATTGCCCTCAGTAGAGTGCCATGGCATCACGCAGCTCACAGCAACCACCAACTCCTGGGCTTAGGCGATTCTCTTGCCTCAGTTTCCTGAGTAGCTGGGACTACAAGCTCCTGCCACAATGCTGGGCTATTTTTTTGTTGCTATTTGGCTGGGGCTGGGTTTGAACCCACCTCCCTTGGTATATGGTGCCGGCACCCTACCCACTGAGCCATAGGTGCTGCCCCAATTCCTCTTTTAAACACTTTTTTTTTAACTCCATCAGGCCTCATTTTCCTGCAACGCTACCAGTATACTAATCAGAACTTAGTACATCAACTGCAAAAGGATGTAGAAGACTCCCTAGCCTAGCAACAGCCACAATAGAGTCTTGAAAGTGACCCAGAGAAGCCTTAAGACTAATTATCACATCATTAAGTTCAATCTACGTTGCCATTCGCCCACCCCCACAGGCTCTCAAAGAGACTCATGGTAGGTCCAAATTCACCCTGAGACTCTGGTTCTGGGGTCTGAACCATGAGGTAGTCCTGATCCAGATAGTTTTAAAAAATCACCAGCCATAACACATGCTTCTGCCTACTTCCCATGATAATGGGGTCCATTCACTGTCTATGGGTGGATGTATCTTGTTTTGTAAATTTTCTTACTCTGTAAACCTATCTTTCCCTTACTTAATATACTTTGTTTCATGCTTTCTTACTTTAAGGTAAGGACGAGAAAATAAGACAGAAAATAAGTCACACTTTAAAATAATTTTAAGAGCTTTATTTTGAGCCATATTTGAAGACCATGACCCAGAGCCATACCCAAGAATCCTTGAGCAAGTAGCCCCTAGTGATGGGGCTACAGTTTGGCTTTATACATTTTAGGGAGACAGGAATTACAGGTGAGGTCATAAATTAATAGTGGAAAAGATGAATTAGTTTGGCCCCAAAAGGTAGGACATCTGAAAGAGGGAGTGGCTACAAGTGATAGGTGGGTTTAAAGATTCTTTAGCTGACAATTGGCTTAAAGAGCTAAGCTTTGTCTAAAAGACTAGGAGTCAGTGAAAAAGAATGCTCAAGATAAAATGTCTGCTAATCAGGAACAAAGTACCAGCCATAGTCCCAGACCTAAAACGCTTATTGCATAATATCAAAAACCTGCAAATATGTCTTGCATAGTCTTAGGCCTGTTTATGAGTCACAAAAGACATCTCTAAGCAAGGGAGAGGGGCAGGATGAGGTATGTCTGATCTCCTTTCTCATGGCTGGCAACTCAGTTTTAGGGATCCCTGTGGCCATGAGGGGATCCAGTCAGTCAATCACTGAGAGGGGGCACCTTAAGATTTTATTTTGGTTCACAGGGGTGTCTGGTCAATTTTCAACCAAGAGTGCTCCAAGAACCAAGGACCCAGGCAGCTGTCGGAAATCACATTTTAGGACACAGACAGCTCCCTTGAAACCCCACCGTTTTGACGGGCAGATTTATATGCCTTCTGTCTTACAGAACTAGGTATGAGATATATTCCCCAGTCAGGTACAATGAATGTCTAATTAGACATTTGGGTAAAGGTAAATACTTACATGAAAACTGTTTAAACATTTCAACTTTCAAAATCCTATTAACTCTTGTATTTTTATGTTCTAGTTCCAGGAATTTTTCTCTTCCACTCCCTGGCCCCAGTACCCTCTCTTGTGGGTCCCCAACCCAGGGTCTAGCCAAGGGGCCCAGGCATCTCTGTTGATCATTATCTTGATTAAGTAGTCTAAGCAAGCGATTCCAGATGGGTCTTCTCATCTTTATCCTTACATCCTGGCTTTTTAAACTTCTCCAAACTGTGAGAAATAGAGCCAACTGGTTTGGAGCCATTTAATGTTGGGGGCCCAGAAGGATCCCATTGGTCTGCCCAAACGTTGATAGTGTTATTGAGAAGGGACACTAACAAAGGAGCTTCAAGGAGGGTGGGAGGGAAATCTAGTCCATAGGTAAAACAGGTAGCCAAAAACCAAAAGAAAAGGGCAATGATGCCTGGAAATACAGAGAGACCAGTGAAAGATTTGCGACCAATTTCAAATGGAGAGAAAAATGTCTTTATCCCCCTGCATGCCTTTGATTCTCCGTTGCTCTTACCTTCTCTCCTTCATGAGAGGGACCCACTTCCAACTCTTTGCAAGTGCTCTAAACTTTCTCTTCCTTCTTCCTAAGTAATATTGCTCTTTGTTACACTAAAACTTGTGTGGGTTACTTTTGCTCTCTATCCATGCTTCCATGCTGTCTAGGCTGCTCCAGTTTTATTCTCAGCTTCTATTCATTTTTGCTTTCAATTACCGCTGTGCCTCAATTGAACTTCATAGCTCAGCTGAGTAATCAAACCCGGTCAACGGGTTTAAGTAAATAGAACCTCCTATCCTCAACAGTTGTATTAAAACATTTGTTTTAACCCTATTTATTTTCACTTTACTCATCGTATTTCTTAATAATTCTCAAAAAATTTCCAACCTGATAGGACAAGTTTCATGCCTCTCCTATTTTTTTCTCTTAGTTTTACTCAATCAATGTTTTTATTCACCTTATTACTTAATAGCCATTCACAATTTTTCAGTCTCCATTTTTCTTCTCCCCATTCTCTTGTTAATTAACCTAATATTTTTAGTAGCATCTGGAAGATCCTTGAGGAAAAACTGTGACAGCAAATTTGATAAGGCTTTTCAAAGGAAGAAGCTGTTGTTCGGTTTTGCAGAAGTAACATCACATAGGGTGTCCATGTAGAAGGACTTCCTTAATCAAGTATTTACCTAACCTGAGTAATAGTCATATTCAACAAGCAGATCCCCTGGTCATCATAAAGCCAGTCCCACGTGGCTTGCTTATGAAGAATATTAGCTGCATCATCTGGGGTGTTCCATTTGGCATTTACAGGTAGAGTCGGACAGTCCTCCTTCTTCAGGTAAAGAGACATCATAGCGGCTTTTAGTTCATCAGGCTGGTCATTCCCTCAGGAATAACCTCCTCTGTGTCTAGATCATAAACCCATCTGTGATTGTTGGTTTAATAGGGAACTGTGGGTCCTGCATCAACCTGAACATATTCTTTCACTCTATGGCATTTAAAACTAAAGATACTCTCCCTTAATTAGTTACCTTATAATCTATTTTAGTAAATGTCTTCATTTACTAAATCAATCCACAAAATAGAAGAGTTCCTTACACTATGCCCTCTGGTTTCAGTAGTTTCTCGGTTTTGCCCTTACCTTACATTGGCTACCTTTTTTTCTTTGGCATAATTTTGCTCTAAAACAAAATTGACTAAAGCTCAGATTCACTGAAATCTAAGCTTGGGGTAGCGTAAAGGTTCAATTCCACTCTGTTTTTCAATTTTATTTTTGTGTTATACATAATAATCACCAAGGGATTGAATAGTTCACCTTTTTACTTACTGGTTTGTATTTTCCTTATTGAACCAGTGAACTAATTCCCCGGGAGTTGGATCCACCTCTAAATTCCCCTGGTAACTTCTACCTTTATTATGAGCATAGCACAGTTGTAGCTACATACCATGGGTGATCGCTTGGTCACCCAGGAATTATTTCTCACCCTCCACCCTTTCGTCCTTTCTCTTCCCAAATCACTTGTTTCCATGAGCCAGGGACATTCTAGCAAATCTGACTTCTAGAACCAATTACTTTGGGGAAAATACTCAGTGTTTCTTCCTCTGCTCTCACACCACAAGACTGCTGTGGCCTGAAAGTATGTGAGGATTTCTCTCTATCAGCAATCAAGCAAGCAGTTTCGTGGGTGGAATTTCTCTGCAGGTCCTTGATCTTGAGGTTTGAAGAATGAAACCACCCATGGACTACTCAAATAAGTGAAAGGACAGAGCTTATTGAAAGATAAAGAGATAAGGGGAGAAGAAAGACAAGCCTTCAGCAATCTGAAGGGGGAACCCCCAGTGGGAAGCCCGTTTGGGCCTTCCAGGGGATTATATACTGCTTTTCCTATCTTATAGGCAGGGGTTTGGGGGAGATAAAATTTATGTCCAAACATGTCTCAATTGGCCAAGAGCCTGCAGGCAGAAAATAATCCTAAAATTAGAAAAGGAATTCAGTCCTTGAAGTTCTTGCCCCCGGCAAGGCATTAGGCTGTGTGTACTCCCGGTCTCAGGAGGAACCCCAAGATGAGATCCTGATCAGGCTGCTCTTTTTTGTGACTTTGCTGGCGCCTAGAGAAGGTGAACCTGTTTGTGCCTAGAGATGGGGGCCTTTGCTGAGACTAATTTCTAAGCTTACCTAGTTCTAGAACACAGTGGTCCCTGTCTAGCCCTGAATGTGGGGAACACTGTATCAGTTTTACAGCAGACACCAGCTGAGTGTCCTCCAACTCAATTTGATACTATCTACCCAAAGGTAGCTTCCACCCTCCACAAATGGAGGGTTCTGTCTTCAAGACTGTCCCTTCCTCCAGATGTCAGGTGCAAGGCCAGGCCCCTTTGACTGACCGGCTTCAAGTTTAGGTTCCTATGACTCCCTCTTTGGGTTTGTTTAATTTGCTGAAGCAGCTCACAGAAATCAGGGAAACACTTATGTTAACTTCTTTATTATAAGTCATATTACACAGGCTGCGTAGGGCGAGGTATCAGGGAAGGAACATGGAGCCTTCAGACCCTCCCAGGCACCCTGCTCCAGGAACTTCCACATTTTCACCTTGCTTGAAGTTCTTGGAACCCTGTCCTCTTGGGCTTTTCATAGGGGATTGGGCAAAAAGCACATGATCTAAACCCAGTAAATCCTGTCTCTCTTCAGTGTTTTTCAACCTTTTTTATCTCAGGGCACACGTGAACCTACAGTTAAACTTCCACAGCACACTTAAATTATGTTGATCAGAAAAAAAGGGGGGGGGGGCAAAAAAGAAGAATATACTGTGTTTTGAACATTTTCCAAAATGATCTAATTAATGATCTTTGACAATTTCTGGGGCAGACCTAAGCTCCTCTCACCCACACCTGCTGAAGGCCGCAGCTGTAGACCTTCCTGGCTTCTCTAGCAGTGTTTCTTCTAGGGCAGTGGTTCTCAACCTTCCTAATGCCGTGATCCTTTAATACTGTTCCACATGTTATGACCCCCCCAACCATAAAATTATTTTTGTTGCTTCTTCATAACTGTAATTTTGCTACTGTTCTGAATCGTAATGTAAATATCTGATATGCAGGATGTATTTTCATTGTTACAAAGGGGTTACTACCCACAGATTGAGAACCACTGTTTTAGGGTATGGGGCAGGACCCGTTCTGGAATGGGGGTCTTTTGACTCACAATCAGATTAGAATCCTGCCTTGGACAGTGAAAGGAAGACTAGAGAAGTTCAGAGAGAGCTAGTCTATTTCTTGAGGGCTTCTCCTGAAACCCAAAACACCCCAACATTATATTAATAATAAGGACCATGACAGTGTGAACTAAAATAAAGTCTTAAGGCTCCCCCTAAGTGGCTGACTAACTGGATGGATCCCTAAAACTGAGTTGCTAGCCATGAGAAAGGCTCAGACATGCCTCATGGTGCTCCCTTACCTTCCAGAGATGTCCTTTGTGACTCACTAACATGCCTAAGGCTATTCAAGACCTCCCTACAGGCCCTCAATATACATAACAAACCACTTGAGTCTGTCTGGTGCTTTGTCTCTAATTAACAGACCCTTTATCTTAAGCATTTCTTTTCACTGACTCCTGGCTTTTTAGACAAAGTTTAACATTTTCGGCCAATGGTCAACTAAAGAATCTTTAAACTCAACTATCACCTGTAAGCACCCCTGGTTCCAGATGTCACACCTTTTGGGGCCAAACAAATGTATGTTTTCCACTATTGACTTATGACCTCACCTATAATCCCTGTCTCCCTGAAATGTGTAAAACCAAACTGACACCCACCACCAGGAGTCTACTTGCTCAAGGCTTCTTGGGTATGGCTCTGGGTCATGATCTTCAAATGTGGCTCAGAATAAACCTCCTTAAATTATTTTACTGAATGTGACTTCTTTTTTGTTAACAAGAATTTGAACCAAGGAACATAGCCAAAAGAATAAACACACACACATATAAATATATACACAATGTCATTTGCATATATATGTATATTGTGTATATTGTATACATATATATACAATGTATACATACATATATACAATATACACAATATACATATATATGCAAATGGCATTGTGTACATATATGTGTGTATTATGTTAGCACACACATGCATATGTGCACATGCTGTCTACATGTATATGGAGCAAATGAACAGCCTATCCATCATTTCCAGGACAACAAGGTCATTTTATTCTTTCCCTATTCTGAGGTACCATAAAGTCCATACTAGCTTTCATTTTGTTTTCATTCTCCACGTTGAACACTGTGGAATATATATGTGTGTGTGTATTTTAACTTCAGGTTTAAAATGTAAAAGAAATGCAAAAGGAAGCAGAATTTGTTAAAATTAGTGAAAATAACACAGTGGTAGAGACAAGGAATTGCTGAGGCAATTGCCCTGCGGTATTTCCAGATGTTCCTCGTGCTTCCCTTTGCACTCTCCACTGTGATCGGCGGTTCCCTCAGGGTCTGGTCACCTTCCATCTGCAACACACAGAGGATTTTGTGCCTCTGATGGCTGAGAGAGTGGTTGGCACCATCCCCAGCACTGCAACTGTACAACCCTAATGTTTTTTGTGGTTCCATTTTTATAATTTCTAGGACGTGAGGAATTATCAAGTTCATTAATAACTGGTGACCAGGACAGTATCAAAGTGAGTAAGTAATCAATTATGGGCTGCAGATGAGTTCTTAGAGAACATCACCCATGGAAATTAGATAAGAGAAATGGGAGAAGATTGATGCTGAAAGTAGATGGTGTCCTCGGTTGTCCTAGATATTACGAATGTAATTAGTACACAACTAACATACTCTGGCATTCAATAAAGTAAGGTCACAACCTGAAGTACAAAAACTGCCTTTCTTCTATATTTGGTGTTCAGGCATCAAATCCATTTTCTTAGCAAGGCAACAGCAAATATGTTCAACAGAGAATGTTTCACATATGAACGGTTAAAGAAAAAGCTGCTGAAACTCCTGGACAATGCAAATGCATTTCCATCTTTTGGTTACTATGTTTCTGTTTTACAATAAAAAATAAGAAAATTGCATACAAAATCAAACCTAAAAACGGCTTGCACAAGCATTTGCTTCATTCTCTCTCAAATGAAAAGAACTCTGAGACTAGGAAGTCCAAAACTGATAAACAGCCCTGTGATGACCAGAGACACTGACCCCTCTATCGTTCTGTCCAGCCATCCTTTGTGTGTGGTTTCTAGTCTCATTGATAGTCCAGAATAGTCACTGGAACTCTATCACATACACGCATTAGACCACAAGAATGAATTATAGCAGGTATGTGTGCAAAGCTCACCTTTGTTTTCTGCCCAATTTTGATGAACTTCCTGGAAGTTTGACCCATTAATTTTCTATTTCATTTCAATGCTAGGATTTAGATATATGACTACCTTTTCCTACAAGATTAGTTGAGAAGCTTAGTCTAAAAGGTTTCATTAGCACACAAAGTTACATTGTGGTTTTCACGTGAAGGAAAAAATTCACCACTACAGTACCTGATCCAAATCTTAAAAAAAAAAAAATCAGATTCATAATTATCTTAGGCAGAGCAAGGAAACTTCATTTAAGCAACAATCCAGCATTTCAGTTAATTTTAGGGTTTTTTTTAAAGGAGGTCATTCACCTATTAGTTCTTGATTCATTTAGTAAAAGATTCAAAAATGTAGTACAAGTAAGGAGGCCAAGGAGCAAGAACAGATCTAGAATATCTAGAACATCACAGTAGCATCTTTTTGTGGGCCCCTGGGCCTAATAGAAGGGGTGTGGTGCCTGCAAGACTGTTTATTCAGGATCTGAAAAAGTTTAACTTTGTTCTTTGCCATAGTCCTTTTATATTTGGAGCTTCTGTTACTGTGGAGGAATAACTTGTATAATCCGTGCCCTCTGTGATTTCATTCAAGCAAAGATTTATAGATATGAGGTTCTCTTGGCCCTTGAACGAACTTACAGTCCCTGGTGGTCACACCCTTGTGAGAGTAGGCAGAGGAGAAGTCATCCTCCAATTGTTTCTGATCCTTTCTCAGTCTCTTGTAAGCTTCATTTGGAAAAGAATGTTCTCTACAACAAACATGCCAAATGCTCTTCCTGGCTGTCATAGCCTTTAAAGTAAGAAAAAGGGAGGACAGGATATTTGGTATTATGCCTGCATGGATTCCACTCTTATTAATCCATCACTCACATAACCCAAAGATTCTCTGTAGGAATAGTTCGTACTAACACACTAGTAGTTCATACTAACACAAGTGGCTTCTGACAGAATTTAGTGAATATCTGATGCTGTAGAATTTCATATATTTCTTTATTTTACTCAGTTTTGCCAAGTGTTTTAGGGGTGTCTGTGTATCAAATGTTTCTTTCTTTAAATTTTAAACATTTTTATTGATATATAACAATGGTGCATGTAATATTTTGATGTATGCATGTAATGTACATGATCAAATTAAGATCATCATCTCAAACAGGTATTATTTCTTTATATTGGGAATATACCAAATCTTGTAGGTAATTTTGAAATATCCAATAAATTATTGATAACTATGGCCACACCAATGTGCTATTGAACACTAGAAATTATACTTTCCACTTAACTATATTTTTGTAGCCATTAACTAATCTTTCTTCATCCTTCCTTCCTCCCTACTCTTTCCTAGGCTCTGGTAACCACCATTCTCCTTTTTAGCTCTTTAAGATCAACCTTTTAGCCTCTATATTAGAAAGTACCTGTGATATTTGCCTTTCTTTGCCTGGCTTATTTTATTTAATATAATGTTCTCTTGGTTCTTTGATGTTACTCCAAATGACAAGATCTTGTTGTTTTCCTAACAGTTGAGTAATATTCCATTGTGTATGTATACACCACTTTTCTTTATCCATTCATTAATTCCTTAATAGAAACTTAGGCTGATTCTAATGGCAAATGTGAATAGTGCTGCAATAATTTGTGAGTGCAGATATCTCTGTATATACTAATTTCTTTTCTTTTGAATAAATATATCCAGCAGTGGAAAATCCTGGATCATATAGAAGTTCTATTTTTACTTTTAGCTTTTGAGGAAACTCCATACAATTTTCTATAATGGCTGTAATAATAAATATTCCAACCAGCAGTGTATAAGAGTTCATTTTTATATACTTCCTCACCAGCATCTGTGAGGAAGTATTTTTTTGTCTTTTTGATAAGTCATTTTAACTTGAGTAAGATAATATCTCATAGTCATTTTGATTTGCATTTCCCTGATGATTAGTGATAGTGAGCACAGTTTTCATCTATCGATTAGCCATTTCTGTGTCCTCTTTGAGACATCTATTCAGACCATTTGCCCTTTTTAAAATCTGATTAATACTTTGCTATTTTCCTACAATTCCTTATATGTACTGGTAATTAATCCCTTGTCAGATGGATAGTTTACAAATATTTTTTCCAAGTGCAGGTTGTCTCTTCACACTATTTATTATTTCTTTTCCTGTATGGAAGCTTTTCAGTTTGATGTAATTCCATTTGTCTAATTTTGCTTTTTTTGCCTGTGCTTTTAAGATCTTAACCTAAAAACTTTGTATAAACCAATATACTTAAAATATCCCTATATTCTCTTGTAGTAATATCATAGTTTCATGTCTAACATTTAAATCTTTAATACATTTTTATTTGATTTTTGTACACTGAGAGAGGTTTAGTTTCATTCTTCTGTTTAAGGATATCCAATTTTCTCCACATCATTTATTGAAAAGACTGTTCATTCCCTAATGTATATTCTTAAAACCTTTGCCAAAAAAACAGTCATCTGTAAATGCATGGATTTATTTAAGTTCTCTATTCTGTTCAATGTATATACTCGTCTATTTTTCTGCCAGTGCCATGCTGTTTTGTTTACTATAATTTTGTACTATATTTTAAAGTCAGGTAGTATGATGATTTCATCTTCAATCTTTTTGCCCAGGATTACTTTGGTTATTCAGTGTCTTCTTTAGTAGTACCAGGCAAGTTTCATGATTTTTTAAAATTTCTAAGAAGAATGTCATTGGTGTTTTGATAGACATTGCATTGAATTGGATTGCCTTGAGTAGCATGGATATTTTAACAATATTAATTTTTCCAATCCATAAATGTGGGATACCTTTTTATTTGTTTGTATGTATTCCTTTCTTTCATCAGTGTTTTATAGTTTTAATTGTAGAGATATTTTACTTCTTTGGTTAAAATTATTACTAGTTTTTTTTTTTTTGTAGTTGTAGTAAAAGGAATTACTTTCTTAATATCTTTTTAAGAGAGTTCACTGTTGGTTTATGGAAATGCTACATACTTATGTATGTGGATTTTGTATCTTGAAACTTTCCCAAATGTTTAAAGCAGTTTGGGTTTTTTTTTCTTTATACTGAGTCTTTTAGGGTTTTTTCCTAAATATAAAAGATTCTCACCTGCAAATAATGCAAAGTTGACTTCTTCTTTTCCGGTTTGGATTTTTAAAATTCCTTTCTTTTGCCTAATTGCCCTGCCTAAAAATCTAATATTTGGCTGAAAAAAAAAAAGCGGTGAAAGTTGTCATCCTTGTCTTATTTCAGATCTTAAATGAAAGACTCTCAATTTTTCCTCATTTAGTATGATATTGGCTGTGGGTTTGTCTTATATGCCTTTATTGTTTTGAAGTATGTTCTTTTTATACCCTGCATACTGAAAGTTTTATCATGAAGAAATACTGAATTCTATCAAATGTTTTTTCTGTATCTTGAGAGAAGGCGATATGATTTTTGTCCTCCATTTTGTTGATGTAGTGTATCACATTTTTTGATTTGCATATGTTGAACTGTCCTTGCATCCCTGGGATAAATCCCACTTGATCTGGTGCCAATCATAATCCTGAGATATATAATCCCATATGTCATTATCCTAAATGTTAAAATCCTGAAAGATCAAAATCTCTACTAAAGTCTAAAGTCTCAATAATCACAATCCCCAAATTTTGAAATTTTGAAGGCTAAAATCTTTAAGGCTGAATTTTGTGGAAGGGGTTAGTACATTTTAAGTCATATGTAGGATAGTCATATCATGTTAATTGCATCACATTGGGCAGAATGATTGCCTTTTTATTATCTTTATTTGCATTTGGCAGAAATTTTAGATGATTGTATTGGCCATCTGATACAAACAGAATGAAAACTTTTACTTCAAAGTGCAAGATGTGTTAACATTGACATTCCTTCCAGATTTTGAAAGCAAGAGACAAAAAAGCAAGTGAGAGACCTTAGAAGTCTGCACTCTCACTACAGACACCTGTCGTTCCAAATACAGGAAAGCCCCTCAGATTTCCCTCAAGTATTGTAAGCCTATTACAGGAGCTTCCTGGAGTCCATGTAACTACATTGTTCCAGAGAAGGAGTTCATACTCAGTTCTCTTTCTAGGACTCAAGCTGTTGAAACACAGCATCATTTTAAGAGCAGGAACAACACTGGAATACATTTGGCTTTGAAGTTAAAAACTCCTACATATTCACATCCTTGGGGTCCCATTGATACCTGCCATGTGCCTCCAGAAGACTACAACATTGTGTTGCCTCCTGGATCCAGTTATGTGACTGTGTAACTGGTACCTGAGCCCACATAGTGTCCCGCACTTCATGGAAAAAATGGTCCAACCCATCAGGGAGGCGACCCTCATAACATAGGGAACCAAAGTATAAATTCCCCTGGGCTTGACAGTGGGCTGCCTGCAGCTGCCACCACTAACATTGATCCTCCCTATTCCAGTACTCTAGTTGCTGTATACCCCTGTACCTTGCCCAGAAGACCAAGAATCAACCTACTCCCATTCCACAGACAACATCAGTGCCCCTGCATCCCACCTGAAGGCCCAGGGACTGGTCTTCTCATGCCACCATGGATTCCACACACGCACCAACACATGCACACACCACCTAGCAGCTCAGGAAATGGTCCAGTTGGCCTGCTGCTAACATTGGTGACACTGCATGACTTATCTGGATACCTGAGCACCAACCTGTCATCCTCACCGCCAGTTCCTTCATGCCCCTCTGGAGAACTGAGGTGAGGACTACCTGGCCCACCAGCATCCACATACACTGCTTGGGGGCCCAAGGACGGGCTTGCCTAGGCCTGAATCTGCCAACACTGATGCTCAACTGCACCACTTGAAGGTACACAATTTGGTTGTTTTTTTTTTTTTTTGTAAACTTTTCTACTATATATTGATGTATTAATTTCTTCTAAGACTTAGGAAGCTTTCCATTATTATTTCATTAATTAAGTTGTCCATTTCCTTTTCATTTCTTCTTCTTTGGCTTCTTCTTCTAAACAAATTACTTTGTTTACTTGATGGTATCCCATTTGTCGTGTTTGTGTTCTTCATATTTTTTAAATTCTTCCTTCTTTTTTTTTTGTGGCCAAGTTGTTATATTAAAAGATCAGAAATTCTTTCATCTTCTTGATATAGTATATTGTTAAAGCTTTAAATTGTATTTTATATTTTATTCATTGAGTTCTTCAGTTTCAGGGTTTCTATTTTGTTCTTTTAAAATATCTCTTTGTTGAATTGCCATTCAGATCATGAACTGTTTTTCTTATTTCTGTGTATTGTTATCTGTGTTCTCACATACCTCACTAAGTTTCCTTCTGGTCATTATTTTGTTTTTCTTTTTGGGTATTTCAGCCTTTGAGGTCTATTACTCAACAATTACTGTGTTCATTTGGAGGTGAACATGTTTTCTTGCTTTTTAAATGTTTCTTATGTCCTGACATAGACAAAGATATAAAGCTATGCATTAATTGATCATTTGTTCCACATATGTATTATTTTATCTAGCTGTTTTATAAATTTTAGTGGTAGTCCCTACATGTATAGTTTTAATGTTTGTACCGGAGATTAGTCTATGCTATCAAGAAGACCTAAAGAGACAAGCAAAGGCAAGAGAAGAAAAAAGTCTTAAAGGAAATAATTGTGAGATGTATTACAAAGGATGAATAACAATAAACATAGAGAATATTTACAAAGAAAAAGATACTTTGATAATGTTAGACGTTACAGCATAGTTTGTGTTAGTAAAAATTGGAAACAACCTAAATATTTACCAGTAGAAAATAGGTTTTAAAAACACAAGATATATATGTATGTATATATACGCACATATATTTAAATATGTATATATACATATAATATATACATACATATCTATTTATATATGTATATATACATAAATGTGTATATGTATATATATTTACTTATATATACTTATATACATATATATCAAATGGAGACAGTCATTAATGGTTTGTGAGTTTCTTTAACTATTTTGATGTTTATTGATCAAATCAATGGAACCCTAGAAATGGAAGTATAAAATTATAGCTTTTCTTCCTATAGCAAAAAATATGAAGAAGAAAATTGTAGCTTTTAACCAAAATTAGAGGTTTATTATTTATATAGCAGTTTCTATAAGTCATTATAATAAGTATCGTGAACCATATTGGTTTTAAGTGCTACTTTCTCATAGTAAGCAAGCAATAAGGTGCTGAAGAATATGGTCTTGACCACAAAGTGAGATACATAGGATAGAGGAGTTTTCTTTGAGTCTCAGTGAGAAATTTCCTCAGGAAGAGACTTGACAAATAATGATTAATACCCAAGGGGAAATTTTAAGAAATAAATTAACATCTCAAGAATCACTTGTGGCACTCCTTGATAGCTGTTAAGCCAATAGCCAGCAAAGCATTTCTGCCTTATCACACCCAATTATCAGATTACCAGCCCAGTTGTCACAAGTTTTCATTCATCTGCTGCACTTCCTACAGATCCTGTGTATCAAGAGGGATGATCAGTAGCATCTACTGAAGGCACAATAAATTCAGTAGTCTCAAATGGGTAAAATGAAAAATAATAAAAGAAAACATATCTGGTCTTTGTAATCTGGGAGAGACCCTGTAAGAATATAAGGTAGTGCTTACATTTAAATCAGTTCAGTAAGTAAACAGTGGCTGTAATTCCAAAATTATTAAAGTGGTCTGTAAGACCAATTATTAAAGTCATCTGTAAGACCATCAGTGGTCTGTAAAGGCCATTTTTCACATTAATGGAGAAGTAGTCAAGTCCTCAAACTCAAGAACAGATGCCCTCCTAGACCGTGTCTGCTAATTCCTTAGCATATGCAGATAATCCGCAATTTATGATGGTTCAGTTTACATATTTAACCTTATGATTCTGTTAAAACAATATGCATTTCGTTGAAATCATATTTCAAGTATGGATGCAAGCATTCCTTTTTTCACTTTCAGTATAGTATTCGATAGATTAAACAAGACATTCAATACTTAACTATAAAAATAGGATCTGCATAAGATGATTTTGGCCAACTATAAGCTAATGGAAATGTTCTAAGCTGTTTAAAGCAGATTAGGCTTTTCTGTTTATTGAGATGTATTGAATGCATTTTTGAATTCTGGTATTTTCAATTTATGATGCTTTTATGGACATGACCTCATTGTACATATTAAATAAAGGAGGATCTGTACATAAGGCTATTTACTCATTATTTTTAGAAGCACATACACAAACAATAGCCTGGGATGCCGATTTTTTCTCAGGTTTCCTGTTTACTAACAAACTCAAAACTATTCCGAGCTCTCACTCTGTTGATTTTTCAATGCCCTAACTGCAAACAAAATATGTCCCTCACATTGGTCTCATAGGCAACAGAGCAACCTCCAGCTTTATTTTGATGACCAATTTAGATTCTATTCTCTGGAAAATTGATTTTTACTTCACAAGTCAATCAGAGGAAGCCTAAAAATTGATTTTTTGTTGCCTTTTCTGTCAGAGTACATTCTATAGCCACATATAATACCCCTCAATACAATATACACAACTCTTAACAAAATATTTTCATTTAGGATGGAATAGTAACAGAATGCATAATTAAAGTCTGACTTTTATGGTAGTGGTTGGAACAGGGAAAAAAGTAAATATATGGGTTCTATCCATAAGTCTTAGAAAGATGTGTTGCAATGAACTGGGCAGCGGATCAAGGTCAAAATCCTTCTCTCACACCATTTCCAGTCTCTGTAGACATATACAGCTTCATGTATCAGTAAGTATGTCTCTGCCACCACTACCACTTTGGTGCCTCCAAATTATTTCCCTCTCATCTCTCTTAATCTGGTCTTTTTTTTTTTTTTTTTTAGGCAAAATCTTAAGCCATCGCCCTGGATAGAGTACTGTGGTGTCATAACTCCCAGCAATCTCCAACTCAGGCTCAAGTGATCCTCTTGCCTCAATTTTTCTATTTTTAGTAGAGATGGGGATCTTCCTTTTGCTCAGCTGGTCTTGAACTCATGAGCTCTAGCAACCCACCCACCTTGGCCTCCCAGAGGGCTAGGATTATAGGTGTGAGCCACTGCACTCAGCCATCTCTCTTAAATCTATACTAAGCAGCTCTTGGTTCATCAAGTGATCCCCCCACATAACTCATTTTATCAAATATTTCCTTTCAAGATCACCAATGAACACAATGCTGAGAAGTCTAATGGTCAACTCTTGGTCTTCATATAGCATTTTGACATAGTTGCTCCCACTTTTCTTTTCAATACACTTCTTGCACTTGGCTTATTGGCCACCAGAATCATTTCTATCCTGTTTCATTGGCCACTCTTTCTTATTCTCCTTTACTGGCTCCTTCTCTTCTCCCAAGTTTCTAAGCAATGTGGCCCAAATCCTGTCTTTTTGTTTGTTTGTTTGTTTTCCCTCTTTTCTACGTTCATTCACTTCCAGGGTGATGTCTTACAATCTTGAGGTTTTAGGAATATCTATA
Source organism: Arctocebus calabarensis (assembly GCA_963573935.1). Taxonomy (NCBI): domain Eukaryota; kingdom Metazoa; phylum Chordata; class Mammalia; order Primates; family Lorisidae; genus Arctocebus; species Arctocebus calabarensis. The sequence continues at coordinate 24,892 of CAUYON010060935.1, forward strand.
TGCCAAAGAGCCTTAATATTTTTTATCTTCATCCAAAATTGCTCTCCAAAAGTTTGAGGTGTCTACCTGATAAGTCTACTTGGATGTTTAATACACATACAATCTTAACAAGTCCCAGAATGAATTCTTTTTCTTCCATTATAAATATGCTTCCCCTATAGTGTTTCTGATCTCAGTTGTAGTGATTTTGCCCTTTTTCTTTTTTGTTTAACAAAAAACACAAATTTAGTGTCACTCTTCATTCTTTACTTTCTCTCCTTATCCACATTTATTTTGTCAGAAATTTCCACTAGTTCTACCTTCAAAATTTATTTCAGATTGGACATTCTCTTACCATATTCACTATTTCTACTTTGGTCTAAAAACCATCATAACTTCTAATTTAGACTGCTGGGGAGGTCTTCTAATTGGCTTCACTGATGTTTCTTTTGCTCCCACTTTACCTGCAGAGTGACCCTTTCTAACTTAAGACAGTTCATGGTATCTTGAGGCAAATAATGTAATTTCTCTGAATAGCATATCAAATATATGAAAAATGAATCTAATGATATTAAATTTTGGGGGGTTCATGTAAGGGAACAATGAGCTGATAGATATAAACTACTATAACACTTAGCATATCGTATAAACTTAACTATAGTAGCATATGCAAGACATTAATTTTTATGTTATTTCTGGCATCTGTTGTCTTAAATGAATTATGTTATTTATTATTTTCCAAGTATTCAATAGTGCACTAGTCTGAAAGTTTTGTACCCCCCAAATTTATATATTGAAACTGTAACCTCTAAGATGATAGTATTATAAGATGGGACCTTTGGGAGAGTAGAACCCCTATGATTGGGATTAATGTCCTTATAAAATAGAGCTCAGAGGGTTAGTTCTTTCTTCTGTCTTATGAGGACATGGCAAGAAGATAACCTGCTTTGAACAAGGAACTTTGACTTCACCAAACACCAAATCTGCCAATGCTTTGATCTTGGACTTCCCAGCCTTCAAAATTGTGAGAAATGAATTTCTCTTGTTTATAAGCCACTCAATTTATAGTATTTTTTATAATAGCCCAAAGTAAGACAAAGGATATGATTCAAAATTCTGTATATTTATAACCACAAAGTTATTGTTTGAAGAAATGTTAGGCACTCATGGATATCATGTCCAGCTTAGAACTTGATTTAGTAGACCATAGAAATTGCCAAGGGAAACTACTTTCTAACTCAGTAACATATTAGAACATGCTAAGGCTTTCTACCAGGTAAATTATAAGAAATGTCAAACCTAACTTAACAGGGAAAAGAATTATTGCATCATCATAGCTATTCTGCCCTTCTCTCTCCAATGTAGTCAAACTATGCAGGGAATCCTCTTAGGATTAGCTTCTATAATCAGCCCATGATCCTTTGCAGTAATGTCCATGACTCCTTCACCTCCATCCCCTTCTGCATACCATGCCCCAAACATGTTTTTCTGAGTGTGTAATCCTTTTCTCCATTACCTCTAATGACTTTCAGTATGTCATGTTGCCTTGCATCCAACAAACACACAACCCTGAGGTAAGAAGATTCTTCCCATCCTCAGCCTTGCAGATGCTAATTAAATATATAGTTACACTTGACATCAAAGAGGGTTCAGCAGACAGTCCCCATTGAGTTCTTAGATCTGAATACTAGCAAGACGGTGATTATAATTTGACCTGTGCTCTTCCCCCAAAGAGAGCCAGCCTATTTTAGGTATTCCAATAGTAATAGTAGCAGCTAACACTATCACTTAGTATGTTTCAGGAACTGCTTTTAGTGCTTTACACAGATGAACTCATTTAATCCATGTAAGCACTTCATGAATATGAGAGGGGTTAAGTAACTTGGCTTAGGTCACATGGTCAAAGTATGGTTCTGGATTTAGAACCTGAACAGTCTAATCCAGCATTTTTGCTCTTATCCACTATACTATGCCTTACACAGCCTCATAGAAATAAGGTAGTTATTAAAAAAAATACATCACAACTAAAGTCTTTGGTCTTATGTACCAGGAAATGTAGGAACTAGGACTCAAGTAATTAATTCAGGCTTGGGATTGACTAGAATTGGTGCATAAAACTGAACAATCACATTTCACAGTTGGGAAACTGAAAAACAGAAGCCAGACCTTTATGAGGCTGATAAATAATCATAATACCAATATCGGTAAACACTTAAGCAATTTAAGACATATTCAAATGGCATGAAAGTTCTTCATTATAGTGCACAGGGCATGTGGTAACATGTAGTTCCAAGCATGACAGACATCTGTGGGTGTAACTGTGAAATCATTCAAACCAAATTGAAATAAAGACGGCGGGTAAATCTGCATTGTACAGTGAGGCATTGGCACCAGCCATTGTGAGGTTGAAAAGCAATGCATCAATAAGACCTTGCTGTTTTCCTAAATTGTGTGCCAGTGCTGATGTTTAATGCTTGCTAGGGAGCAAGACCTGGCTCTGTGTTTCTCTGAAGATTCCCATTAATCAACAGAGCTATAAAAACCTGAGCAATACTAAGAGAAAAGACAAGCAAGCCCTTGGTAAAGAAATACTCTCCAAATGGGATTATATTTCAAACTACTATTTACTGAGCAATCACCACACCATCCACCATACTCAGTGCTTTGCTTCAGTGTATTTAATCCCACAAGAAACATGCAAGGGGGATTTGCTTATCCTTGTTAATGTGAGAAAATTCAGGCTTTAGGGGACTAACTCAGCCAAGATTCCACAACTAGTAGTATTAAAGTCTGGATTCAAATCCAGTTTTTTATGACCCCAAAGCTTATGTTCTTAACCACAAAGCTGTTGAGAAATAAATAACAGTTGATATCAAATACAGTTCTTTTGCCTCATATGCTCAAGCAAGGAGGTCAAGAGTTTCTCTTTGAAAATATCCATATCATTGTCCCATTCACCACCACTTGGCGGTAATTCTGTACAATCCTTAAAACTAATCACCTCTTTTTACCTCTACCCCTTTCCTTTTACTTTCCATCTAAAATATAAGCCATGTGAGACAGACAGAGCCGAAGAAGGATTTGTAGAGTTAAAACACTTCCTGAAATGTCATTGACTTAAGCTATCTGCGTTTATGACAACCCAGGCTCAAACAGATGTAGGCTCTGTGTTCTTTCATGCAATTGACATATTTCCTAACAGACTAGAGAACGAGAATATTGACTGGTTTAACTTGGGGGCAAAGGGAGTCTTTGACCTTTAGGCAGTTTGTGACTTCACATTGATGTCATACCTCCCACCCAAAGGCACCCCAAATAACACTTTCCCAGGCTATGTATTGTGAGAAGAAACTCCACTTTGACAGGTGACATTTAGAAGTGTCCCTGGAAACTATGCAGAGAGAAAATGGCTTCTCAGACTGTGCCTGAGACTGTGCCTGTGTCTTTATAGTTTCCACGTAGTCCTCAGAACATGCGTGAGAGCACGAGGCTGCAGCAAGCTTATTACACAGCTTGGAATAATGCCATGATTGTGTGGGTACCACCCATTTAAGATTCCTATTGCAGGCTGGATGTGAATATGTCCCAAGCAGGGCTTGACAGCTGTTTCTGGGCTTTCTAAATGAGAGACAGAAACAAATATGATCTGCATAGCCTCCTTTTGGGGTTACATTTCCACATGAGTGGGTTGCCTTTCATGTTACACAACCAAACCAAACAAGTTACCCAGCTTCCTACCTCATGCAGGCTTGCCCAGCCCCACCTTGCTAGCCACTGCCATCCTTCTGTAACCAAGATGTTAACACCTTGAAGACCTGATAGGTCCTAGTTGCTTAAGCAGAATCATTCACAAAGGACAAGTAACAGTTACCGATTAACAAAAGCAGGAACTAAGGCCCCTGAAAATTAAGCCACACTGTATTTTAACAAACTTAAAGATAATTTCAGTTATCCTACCATCCATCCATTTATTTAATAAATATTTGCTAGGGATATCCATGAACTGGGGCTAATAGTAGATGCCTGGGGTATCACATTAAGCAATCACATTCCTGTTCCTTAGAGAGCTTGCAGTGATGGCAACAATCTGATACAGAGGCAACCTCAACAGAATGTAATGAGAGCTAAGCAAAAAGTACTATAGCCAAGAAATGACGTGAGGCACATATATAAAAATACTCCCTTCTGTTAAAATTGATAAGAAAAACAAATATCGAATGGGTTTGCCAAAAGCAAGTGAGTCTTCCCCTCTTTACTTACACCCACATGATTTACAATATGCAAGTCCATCTCCCAGACAATAGGTTGTACCAAGGGATGTGCATCTGACAGACAATTTTGTAGCCTGTGTTAGGCTACAAAGAATAATTTTTAGAAGGTCTGACATATCCCTTCCCAAGATATTATTTTAAGCAATTCAATTCTCTCTCCCTTTCAGGAAATTTAACTGAAAAACAAGAATTTGTCACTTAGTACTAGGGTAGGAATGGAAGATACCACAAGAAGTGTAGCTAATTGCTATTAATAGTGAGTGTAAGAGTGAGACTCACATTGTCTTTCTGAAATTACAGACGTGTTCTTGAACCCAAGATCTCACCTACAAGCTTAAGTTTCCATGAATCCAGGCTGCACTTCCTCTCCTGGTCTGGGACCGCCTGAAGTTATGTGATTCCCTTATCAAATCCGAGGTCCACACGTATCCTTGATTTGCCCAGTCCTGAACTGGTTCTGTTCCCTGCAGTAAAGGAGCTCAGTGGTTGGGCCTGAATGAAAATAACATGTTCAAATGTCAAATTGAGTGAGGCAGAATTTTTTTTAATTTATTAACTTTGGTGTGAAGCCTCACAAATACAAATTTAAAAGTCAGTAATTTCCAAAGGCCATTTCCGGGGGAGGGGACCCCCACCACGCTCCCTCCAAAAAACCAACATAAAATGATCTACATACCTTTCTTTAAACTTAAAAAAACTCATAATTATACACTTATGTCTATGGTCTTTTTTGGTTTGTTCATGGACATTATAGGTATAATATATTTGTTCTAAGATCTTTCTGGGATTATTTGGGGATGGTTTAATAGTGTTGGAGTTTTTTTTTAAAAGCTAGACTCCAGTATTCTAATTCCAAACTTGTCACTGTTTCTCCACCAGATTCGGTAGAAATCAATTCAGGTGTCCCTGAATTAGAGGTCTCACCTCTTCATCAAAGACAAAAGGCAATAAAGTATCCTTGTGCTTGGTGTTGTGCTAAGTAAATTTTTAAAATCCCATACTTGAAGAAAATAATATGGGACAATAACCTGAGAGTGGTAGCCAGGTGCTCTGGGCAATATGGTTAGAAAATAATACCTGTAGTCCCGCTGTACCCTCACACACCTGATATAAAGAGACAGAGACAAACACACCCAAGATGAGGGCATCATACGACCAGGAGAAACCTTTCCTGGTCTTTGCTATGCTCCTCTGTGTGACTTAAGCAAATTGCTTAACACCTTGGCACTTAGATTGGTCATATATAAAATTCAATACAATGTGTTCAGCATTAGGTATTGAGAAAAAAAAGGATTAGGACAGAATTTCTGCCCTTCAATAGCTTACAATCACAATAATAATAAGATATTGCTGTGAACAATTAAGCACAACAAAGTATACCCAGTAATCTCACAGCCAAAAGGAACAATGCTATGCAGAGAAAGCATAACATCATCTGCTCTGGGGCCTTGGAGTTGGGGGAAGTTTAGTAACAGGTAGTTTCAGTTCAGCATGGACTTGAGTTTGGAGGTCACTTAATGGAGTAAGAGTTAGGCTGGGGAATCCGTAAGAGCCCGGCTTCCCCTGACTGCTTCTTAGCTTATGAGAAGAAAACTTGTGACCTAGGTTAGCTTCCTCCTTTCCACATGTATGATATCAGGATATATTTGCACAGCCAGCACCTGAGAGAGGACTAATAGCTAGTGAGCAGGACAAGAGGTGAGATGAACTTCTCTCAGGTTTCAAGCAGCTCGCACTGCGTTTTATCCTTTTGGGTGCTAACAGAAAGGAGAAGCTCCTGAGGCAGAATGTCCCTTTATGAAGGATGCAGATGAGGGTTTTGGGCTAAATGTTGGCGACTATTCCTACGTGCCTTTGAACACATTATCTGACTTCTGTGAGCAACAATGATTTCGGGTTTTTTAATGTGAAATTGAGATAAAATTTAAAGTATAAGACCGTTACAGGATTCAACTAAACAGTTTATGAGTCCTTAGCTTCTTGAACATAAATCAGATACTCGTCAGTGGTAGTGTTGAGGATAACGATGGTGACATGACCATTTCACACACACTCTAATAGTTCTCTAAGTCTCAGAAAAGCAGGGATATATCTCAGAAGATACACCTTATGTTCTGGCTGCTTTTCTTACCTGCGGTGACTGACCTACTGGTGTTAACCTTCAAGACCTTCATACTCCTTAGTAGTAGTAATTCTGGAAGTGAAAGTCTTGGGTTTAATGTCTTTCATCTCTGGCTATAACTACTCCCCTGGGTTCCAGTGTCTCACGCTGGATCCCTAGAAGAAGTTGCTAACAATCTCACAAGAAAACTAATGGGAAAGGCAGAAATTTGATCACAGTAATGAATCAATAAATACAACCTCCAGAGTAATGGGACCCAGCCCTCTGAACTTGAATGTAAATTTTACATTTCAGAAGACACTTTCCCTGTGTCCTTAGCTTATTTCCATATCAGAAAAAAATAATTATTTTATTATACTACCAGGAAAAATAATACCTTTCAAACTGATAGTCCTCTCTTGAATAAACCTATCCACATATACACAAACACAAATATATATGTTCATTATATATGTGTACATGTAATGTATATATTTTTGTAAATGTATATATGATTTACATATATACTTCTAATTTATACTTTATTATATATTTTTATATATTATTTATATTTGTATTATTTTATATTATGGTCGATATTAAATTATCTAAGTTAAAATGACATGTTAATAGCAATATTTTAAAACAAATGATTCAATAATAAAAAATCCATAATAACTTCACTGTGAATTAAACATTTTAATTGAACAGTAGATTCAGAAATGTTTTTGAAAATTTACAAATTTAAAACAGATTTATACGGAGTGGCTATCAATTTTGTGTTAAAATTGTACATAAATTATGGCCAATCTGTATTTGTAATAAAACTGCAACATCAAAATATTGCCCAAACTAACTTTCAGATAAACTGGCATTTTCACCTACTAAAGTATATACTGACTCTGCCTGGGAAGCAGAGTATCATCAAAACAAAATTCCAGAAAAGTGTGTGGTTCACTTCTAGTTTTGTGGCAAAGAGACTTACATTTCACCCTGGACCTCATTACCTTCACTGAACCTCACCTCAGGTTCCTTCAGGGTCTGTCATTGTACTGCCAAGAACTTTTTTCTCCTCAATACTATAAAAATTGTTAAAAACTGACACACCTAGGGCGGCACCTGTGGCTCAGTGAGTAGGGCACCTTCCCTATATACCGAGGGTGGCGATTTCAAACCCGGCCCCGGCCAAACTGCATCAAAAAATAGCCAGGTGTTGTGGCAGCTGCCTGTAGTCCCAGCTACTCGGGAGGCTGAGGCTAGAGAATCACCTTAGCCTAAGAGCTGGAGGTTGCTGTGAGCTGTGACTACACTGCACTCCACTGAGGGTGATAGAGTGAGACTCTGTCTCTACCAGAAAAAAAAAAAAATGACACACCTAGTTTTTTTATACTCCTAAAATAGAATCAGACAAAGATGCCAGAAAAAAGAATTTAAGATTTTGTATTTGGGCAGCATAAACATGGTCTGGCTCTTTTTATTAGGACTGAGTCTTAAAGTTAGATCTCTCCACTCTTCAAGAATGCCTATTCAGAAAGGGGTGTGTGAGAAATAGACATCAAACGAGAGTGTATCTAGCTCAGTCTTCTGATCCAAGATAAATCTGTGCCTAATCTCTGCCCTTGACAAGCCTTCTTCCAAATGTAGTTGAAAAGGTTTATGTTGTGTAATTTATGCATATCTACTCACTTGTGCTATAAGAGCCATTAGTGAAACAAATCTGGGGGCAAAAGAGAGAAACTATTTTAATACCTTAGGTGAGTACTCTATTGAAATTATAATGACTATAATTATAATTATAATCATTTCCCTAATAGAAAATAAATAACACTATTCAGTTAATAGGATCATTTGCTTATTTTATCAGCCAAGGTTTTCTTGTCTAAAGGCTAACAGTGAAACTCTTAGTCTCATATAAAACGTTTTAAAAATAATAGCTTATTGAGATATAATTTACATACCATAAAATTCATACCTTTAGAGTGTAAAATTAGGCACTTTTATTATATTCACAGAGCAGTTAAATCGTGATTACTAACAAATATCAGACTATATCACCATGGCAAAAGAGTCATCATACTTAGTACAATCAGCCTATTTCCCCACTACCAAACTCATTACAACCATTAATATATAATTTATTTTATTATTCTGGAAATTTTACACAGGTAAAATTATACAACATGCAGACGTTTGTACCCAGTTTATTTCACAAAGCATAATGCTTCCAAAGTTTATCATTGTCATATCTCATATCAGTGATTCCTTTTTTTTTATGGCTGAGTAATATTCCATTGTAATGACATTTTGTTTCTTTCATTTCTCTTGATTTTATAATTCAGAATGCATTTCCTTTTTCATATAGTAGCTATGTTTAATATTTTGAGGAATTGTCAAATTATTTTCTACTGAGGCACCATTATAATTCTACTGACAATGAAGGAGAGTTCCAATTGCTTCACATCCTCATCTAAATACACTACCTGTATTTTTTTTTAATTTTAGCCACCCTAATAGGGTATTAATGCAATTTTGACTTACATTGTCTTATGACTAATGATATTACTGTAATTGTTTCCCTTTGTAGTTGTTTTTTTCATTACTGAAAATGAACTATTAAAGTCTTTAATAATTACTGTTGAATGAGAGACTTCTCCCTTCATTTTTGTCACTTTTATCTTCATGTATTTTGAGGCTTTCTTGTTAGGTGCACATATGTTTATACTTGTTATTTTCCAACTGCATGGACCCTTTTACTGTTATAAAATGTTCTTCCTTGTCTCAAGTAACTTTTTGTCACAAATTGTATTTTGTCTAATATTGATATACATATGCCAGATTTGATATGGTATATCTCCTTTCCATCCTTTTGTGTTCAATTTACATGCATCTTTGTTTTGTTTTTGTTTTTGAGACAGAGTCTTACTCTGTTGTCCTGGGTTGAATGCCACGGTGTGATAGTTAACAGCAACCTCAAACTCTTGGGCTCAAGTGATCCTCTTGCCTCAGTCTCCTGATAGCTGTGGGATTGCAGGTGCCAACCCTAACACCAAGCCAGTTGTTCTATTTTTAGAGAGATGAGTTCTCACTCTTGCTCAGGCTGATTTTGAACTGCTAAGCTCAAGTAGTCTACCCACCTTGGCCTCTCAGAGTGCTAGGATTATAGGCATGATCAACAGGGTTTAGGTGTTATATGCATCTTTGAATCTAAAATGTGACTATTGTAGACAGGATATGTGTAGATCATGTACATTTTTTATCCAGCTTACCCATTTTTCACTTCTGAGTGCAATGTTTAATACATTTACATTTAATGTAATTAGTGACAAAGTTAGGTTGGCACATGATATTTTTATGTGGTTTTTTTTTTTTTTTCCATTGTTGGGGATTCATTGAGGGTACAAGAAACCATGTTACACTGGTTACATTTGTTGGGAAAAGTCCCTCTTACAATCATGTTTTGCCCCCAAAAGGTGTGGCACACACCAAGACCCCAAGACCTCACCCCCCTCACTCCTTCCCTCTCTCTGCTCTTCCTTTCCCCACCCCTCCCTCATTCTTCCTCTCTCTGCTCTCCCCTTTCTTCACCCTCACCATGTCAATAATTGTCATTAATTGTCCTCATATCAAACTTGAGTACATGGGATTCATGCTTCTCCATTCTTGAGATGCTTTACTAAGAATAATGTGTTTCACTTCCATCCAGGTTAATACAAAGGCTGTAAAGTCTCCATCTTTTTTTAATGGTTG